>JAODAL010018989.1:0-73227 GCA_025379985.1 Phyllomedusa bahiana | reverse complement strand
GGAAAGAAATTACGGCTTGGAACTCTCCATCTCGGCTCGGCACAAGCCTTATTTCTCTGAATGGTGCTGAGTCCACCATTTGGAAAAGGGAGGGACGCAATACCAACAACTTGGACAGGAGCATGGTCAGCTGCTCCCACTTAGGATGGTTGGACGCATACTGTTGTCTCTTTGCATCGCCTCGCTGAACGACTGCTGGCGCCATGAGTACGAGGAGCAGGAGCATCTAAACCCGGCAGATGATGTCAAAGAGAAACAGCTCCCTTCTGCAGAGGTGGGGGAGCCTTGACTGGCTGCAATGGCATGCAGCCACTGGGCGCTGCTGCTGCTGTTGCTGTGGCGGAAAGGATGGATTTACCACACCCTGACCCACGTTTCTCCCAGGCCCCCGGGATGGTGACGCTGCATGTTTTGACGCCGGGCCGTGGTGCCGGCCGTAGCTCCCGGGCCACGCTTCACTTTCTGCCCACAGATTCTACATATACCCATATTCGGCTCCTCCGGTGTCTTAGCAAAGAACTGCCACACCGCTGAGTTTCAGATTTTACCGCCAACCGCTCCGAACTGAGTGACTACTGCCTCCGCTGCCCGCTGAGCCCCTGTCCCGCTACTTTTTTGGGACCTGCGAAGCGGATTTTTACCCCGTGGCCGCTTGGCTCCCGACCTCACACTGCTGCTATCCTGCTGACTCACGGCCACAGGGACCCACTTGCTGGCTGGCTGCTGCCTGACGCGCAAGCTGACGCCCTCTTCTCCTGACGATGATGAAGCCCTTGCCTCACCCGGCTCCCAAGTGCGGCCCGGCTACATCATCATCTATTTGTGTTTCATCGTCACTGCTGTCCTCATCACCGGTCTTGGTTATGCCGAGGCTGACCTCTACAACATGACCCCCCCATCCCACTCTCCACATCTATACTTTACAGCCAAATACAAGAAGCAGGGGATTTTGGGCCCCCATTTCTTCGCTGCCAATTTAGCTGCTGACTGCCCTCCTCAAATTGTTCATCCTCGCTATATTTGTGGCGCTGAGCCCAACCACATAGTAGATCTCTGGCTGAGGGAACCGGATGGGACAGAGGCGGGCTGAGGACAGGTGAGGGCCGCTGACCCGCTCCCGGGCCATGCCAACTAAGGGTTGTGTCTGAGGTTCCCACCGACTCTTGGCTGGGGTTGTCAGATGTCATCTGGGAGGACGAGGATGACCTAGTCAACCAATCAAGAACCTTGGGTTGCAGAACAACACACGGCCGTTTAGATGACAGGGGCCCGTTGTGGCCACACCGAGTGACCCCTGCTGCGACGTCCCCTTGCTGTGCTGCGACCTGGGCCTGTTCCAGGAATGTTTGTGCCACTGCCACTCGCAGGTGCAGAGCCTGCCACCTCTCTGTCTGACATACTGTTTGTTCTAAAATGTACAGACACTGTTTGATGATGATATCTGTATTGTTTAAATATACACCCTGTTTTTGACTCCAAATGAACCCAGTAACAAGCTTGGGTAACCCTTGGATATAAATTGCGCTCCACAAATGGCCAGGAAAAATTTACTTGTATGTGCAGTTTAAAAACACTGTGTGTTTTACAGGGCAGTTCCTAGGCTAAATTTCACTCAGGGCGAGGTGAAGAAATTTGGCCCTCCCCCGCCCCCCCATGTAACATAATGTGCCATAATGAAACACAGTGCATCACCATCAACCAAATCTAAAATATACAAAAAGCTTTACCACAATCTGCTACATATAAAATTACTAGATAATAGTCATACAGTTACCAAATAACACTGCTACACGAAACCAGAATCCCAAGACCACTAAGACCACATATCACACAGTGACCGAATAATACCACCACACCATGACCACATATCATCACATAGTGACCAAATACAGCAACACCGTGAACACATATCACCAGCACATAGTGACTGAATAATACAAACTGACCATTACTGAATACAAACCATTATACTACAACCAATATTACCAGCATACAGTGGTGGATACCCGCTGAACACAGGCTCTGCACACATATAAATGGTTTACAGTAAAGTTATATCTATTGACTCACAGGAGACGTCTCTGTAGAGTTGTTCTCTTTCTCTTCTTCTTCTCCATCTGTCCAGACGCCATGAAAGACTACTCCCGACTCTTCACTGTAAAATTTACAAAACAAATATCTTAAGACTCCTCCCTTTATCAGCATTTTCCAACCAATTCCTATCTCTATACAAACTCCCCATTATGCATCTCATATGGTAGCCATATAATAGCCCCTGTAGCCACGTAGTAGACCCCTATAGCCAGGTAGTAGCCCCCTGTCGCCAGTGATACCCCCTGTAGCCAGTTGATGCCCCTGTTATCAGTAGATGCCCCCTTTAGCCAGTGATGCCCCCTGTAGCCAGTGATGCCCCCATTGTAGCTAGAGATGCCCCCATTGTAGCCAGTAGATGCCCCCTGTAGCCATAGATGCCCCCTTGTAGCCAGAGATGCCCCCCTTGTAGCCAGAGATGCCCCCTGTAGCCAGTGATGCCCCCCTTGTAGCTAGTGTGCCCCCATTGTAGCCAGTGATGCCCCCTGTTTCAGAGATGCCCCCTGTTACAGTAGATGCCCCCATAGCCATGATGCCCCCTCTTTTAGCCAGTGTGCCCCCTTGTAGCCAGTATGCCCCCCTTGTAACCAGGGTGCCCCCATTGTAGCCAGGGTGCCCCTCTTGTAGCCAGGATGCCCCCATTGTAGCCATGGTGCCCCTCTTGTAGCCAGTGTGCCCCCCTTGTAGCCAGTGATGCCACCTGTAGCCAGTGATGCCCCCGTTGTAGCCAGTGTGCCCCCCATTGTAGCCAGGATGCCCCCATTGTAGCCATGGTGCCCCCCTTGTAGCCAGTGTGCCCCCCATTGTAGCCAGGATGCCCCCATTGTAGCCAGTGTGCCCCCCCTTGTAGCCAGGATGCCCCCATTGTAGCCAGGATGCCCCCCTTGTAGCCAGGTTTCCCCCCTTGTAGCCAGTGATGCCCCCCTTGTAGCCAGGGGGCCCCCCTTGTAGCCAGTGTGCCCCCCTTGTAGCCAGGGTGCCCCCCTTGTAGCCGGTGCCCCCCTTGTATCCCAGTGTGCCCCCATTGTAGCCAGTGTTGCCCCCCTTGTAGCCAGTGATGCCCCCAGTAAGTAATTCTAAAATAACAAAAGAGTACTCACCTCGTTCCGCGCGTCCCGGTCTGGAGCAGCTCAGCAGTGGGAGCTGCTGAGCGGTGTAAGCAGCGTGACGTCATCACGCTGCTTACACTGCACGCAGCTCCCAGGGATCTCCTCGGCGGCAGAGCAGCCAGCCGAGGAGATCGAAACGTCTCAGGGGCGCGGGTGAGAGCTGTGCGCCCCCTGTGACGCTGATACAGGGGAGGAGTCAGGACGGGAAAAGATCCGTCCCGCCTCCTCCCTGCAGCTGCTTGGGTCTGCGGTGACTGTTATAAAACAGTCGCGCAGAGTCAGGGGCGCTCCTCCGGGCGGGAAAAGGGCGGCTGCGGCGCCCCCCTCGGGTGAGCGGAGCCTCGGCGCCCCGGGCGACCGCACGCCCTGCCCGCCCCTAGGAACGGCCCTGGTGTTTTACTAAATGTAAAAGCACAAACAGGCTTAATTAACCTTCGGGCATGAATTAGGTACAGGAAAAAATTTTATATATTTGGCGTTGAAAAAAACGGTTTATTTTTGTCAGCACACCGCAAAACAACGCTTAATTAACCCTGGATGTAAATTGCGCCAAAGAATTGAGCCGCACAAAATAGTAGCTTTGTAGCGTGTTACAATTGCGTGTTTTCCACCCACACAACAAGAGTACAGTTGAAATTTAACCTTTGCTTGTGAATTAGGCTACAGGAAAAATGTATAATTTTGGCGTTGAAAAAGACGGTTTATTTTTTTTAGAAAACACCACAAAAAAACCTTAATTAACCCCTGGATTAAATTGCGCCAAAGATTGACCCCCACAAAATAGTGGGTTTGACGGTTCAATTGGTGTTTTCTACGCACACAACAAAGATCAGTTGAAATTAACCTTTGCTTGGAATTAGGCTACAGGAAAAATTTATATATTTTGGCTTTTGAAAAAGAAGGTTTTTTTTTTTGAGCACCCCAGCAAAAAAAACCCTAAATTAACCCCGGGTTTAAAATTGGCCAAAGTTTGAGCCCAAAAAATATAGCTTTGTAGGTGTTAAAATTGCTTTTTTTCTACGTCCCCAAAACAAGAGAACAGTTGAAATTTAAACCTTTGCTTGTGATTAGGGCTACGGGGAAAAATTTAATATTTTGGCGTTGAAAAAAAACGGTTTATTTTTGTCAGCACACCAAAAAAACAACGTTTAAATTTAACCCCTGGATGTAAATTGCCCCAAAAGAATTAGCCCCACAAAATAAGTTTTTGTAGCGGTTACAATTGCGTGTTTTTACCCACACAACAAAAATTACGTTGTAATTAACCTTTGCTTGTAAAATTAGGCAAAGGGAAAATTTATATTTTTTGGCGTTAAAAAAGGGGTTTTTTATTTTTGTCACACACAGCAAAAAACACTTAATTCCCCCTGGATGTAAATTGCGCCAAAGAATTGAGCCGCACAAAATAAAAAATTTTGAAACGTTTACAATTGCGTTTTTTTACGCCACACAACAAGAGATACAGTTGAAATTAACCTTTGCTTGTGAATTGGGCAACAAAAAAAATTTATATATTTTGGCGTTGAAAAAGACGTTTTTTTTTTATCAGCCACCACAAAAAAACCCTTTAAATTAAACCCCCCTGGATGTAAATTGGCCAAAAAATTGGCCCACAAAATAGTAGCTTTGTAGCGTGTTAAAATTTGCGTTTTTTTTACACCACACACAAAGATACAGTTAAAATTAACCTTTGCTTGTGATTAGGCTACAGGAAAAATTTATATATTTTGGCGTTAAAAAAAGAGGGTTTATTTTTGTCCACACCACAAAACAACACTTAATTAACCCCTGGATTAAATTGCGCCAAAAGAATTGAGCCGAAAAAATATACTTTGTAGCGTGTTACAATTGCGTGTTTTCTACGCCACACAAAAAGAGATACTGTAATTAACCTTTGCTTGTGAATTGGGGCTACGGGAAAAAAAAATGAAATATTTTTGGGCGTTGAAAAAGGGGTTTTTTTTTGTCAGCAACAGAAAACAACGTTAAATTTAAAACCCCCCTGGATTAAAAATTGCCCCCAAAAAAATTGACCCACAAAATAGTAGCTTTGTGCGTGTACAATTGCTGTTTTCTACACCACACAACAAGGATACAGTTGTAATTAACCTTTGCTTGTGAATTAGGCAAAAAAAAATTTATAATTTTGGGTGAAAAAGAGGGTTTTTTTTGTCACACCCCAGCAAAAAAAACATTTAAAATTTAACCCCGGATGAAAAATTGCGCCAAAGAATTGAGCCGCACAAAATAGTATTTTGTAGGTGTTACAATTCCTGTTTTCTACGCCACACAACAAGAGATACAGTGTAATTAACCTTTGCTTGTGAATTAGGCACAAAAAAAATTTATATATTTTGGCTTTTGAAAAGACGGTTTATTTTTGTCAGCACACCACAAAACAATGTTTAAATTAAACCCCCGGGATGTAAATTGCGCCAAAGAATTGACCCACAAAATAGTATTTTGTAGCTGTTACAATTGCGTGTTTTCTAGCCCACAACAAGAGAAAAGTTGTAATTAACCTTGCTTGTAATTAGACACAGGAAAAATTTATATATTTTGGGCGTTGAAAAAGAGGGGTTTCTTGGGGCAGCACCCAGCAAAACCCCTTTAATTTAAACCCCCTGGTTTAAAATTTCCAATAGAATTTTTACGAAAAAATATTATTTTTTTTTAAAAACCTTTTTTTTGTCCGAATTTATTTTACTTTTTATTAAATTTTTTTACTAAATTTACCCCACTTTTTTTTCAGATAATACCCCAAAAAATTTAAATTTTAAAATTTAAAAACTTCTAACAACTAAAACCCCCACAGAAATCGCTATAAAAAATCAATTCTTTAGTAAAACTATCACCGCGGGCAGCACCTTTCCCTTTTGAGCACAGGAGAGGAAATGTGAGCTCCCGGGGCGCGCCCAACTTTAAGTGCGGTGACGTCACAGAAACCCGCCGGGCTCTATTGGCCTTCACCCCCTGCCCTGTCATGCAGGCTATGCCCTTCTTTCCCCCCAAGTGCTTTGCCCCAGTAGCCCATGTGCTCGCAGCCATTTTTTTATCAAACAAAAGCACACTTCGTTCACCCGAAGTACCCCAATTCTTCGTTCCCAACCGAAATTTTCCTGAAATTCTAAACGAAATTCCACTTCGTTTTTTGAATCAATTCGCCCACTCTAATTGTATACATGTGATTAGGGGGGATTTTTTACCCCAAAAAAAGTGATAGAAAAAAACATTAATTTTTCAATTTACAAAAAAATGCAATTCAATTTTAACATCACAAAAATAAATTTCGATCATAGTGACAATATAACGTGCCTGATAGTTAGAAAAGTGTATTAAAAAGTTGCATCCACATATGAAAAATGAATAAAATGTAAATTACATGATAATATAATTAAAAAATATCACCTGTGTACAATCTAAGTTGATAAAAACGAGGGGTCGGTGGTCAGAACTTTTCCACTGGCACCCACTCTTTATATTTATGAGTGCTGCAGTATATTTTTGAAAATATTATATGGCCCCTGTAGTGATAATAAATAAATATATGGCCCCTGCAGTGATAATAAATAAATACATGGCTCCAGTAGTGATAATAAATCTATGGCCCCTTTAGTGATACTTAATAGATATATGCTCCCTGGAAGTGATAATTAATAGATATATGCTCGACAGTAGTGTTAATTAATAGATATATGCTCCCCAGTAGTGATAATTAATAGATATATGGCCCTAGTAGTGATAATTAATAGATATATGCCCCAGTGGTGATAATTAATAGATATGTGCTTCCCTGTAGTGATAATTAATAGATATATGGCCCCAGTAGTGATAATTAATAGATATATGCCCCAGTAGTGATAAATAATAGTTATATTGTTCCAGTAGTTATAATAACTATCTTGCCCCTGTAGTTATAATTAATATATATGGCCCCCTGTAGTGATAATTAATAGATATATGCCCCAGTAGTGATAATTAATAGATACATTCTCCCCTGTAGTGATAATTAATAGCTATGGCCCCCTTTAGTGATAAATAATAAATATATGGCCCCAGTAGTGATAATTAATAGATATATGCTCCCCAGTTGTGATAATTAATAGATATATCCTCCCCTCTCATGATAATTAATAGATGTATGGCTCTGTAGTGATAATTAATAGATATGGCCCCCTAAAGTAGCCAAGCTAGTAAAAAAAAAGAAAAAAAAAGAAGAAAGTTACTCCCGGAACCTTGCGGAGAGGCTTCCTCTAGCGAGATCCCGCGGCGCAGGGAGTGTGACGGCATCTCTGCATCACACTCCTTGCGCCGCTGATCGCTGTAGATACTGAGCTCACTGAGCGCCGCATCTACAGCGATAGGGAAAGCAAGGATGGTAATTCACTGCCCCTGCTTTCTCTATAGTGATGCATCCACATGCTGTGTGTAGCTGCTATCTCTGCTCGGCCGGATTACAGTGGACGCGCAGAGTAGATGCCGACCGCCTGGACTAAAGTCAGTGGGCGGTCTGCATCAGGTGTAGCCGGGGCTGCAGACTGGCAGGGGATGCACCACGATATGGTGCCAGTTCGCGGACCGGCGGTTGGGGACCCCTGGCACACCAGGGAGCGGAATCTAAGTAGCCCCCGATATTCACAATAGCCCGCCGCAAAGCGGGTTGGACTTGCTGCAGCGGGGAACTCCCAGGTCGATACCCCTGATGTGACTTGCTTGTGATGGCAGCCTGGTTGCAGCGTGGCACAGAATCAGTAGGTTGAGGCGTAGTCAGGGCAGGCAGCAGACAACGATAGCAGGAAGGTACGGTACACAGATTAGGCAAGACTCTCTCCAACACTCTCTCAGAACACTCTAAAGAACACGAATACTCTAGCAGAGAGTGTTGGAGGAGTTTGCAAGATACAGTGGGGAAAAAAGTATTTAGTCAGCCACTAATTGTGTAAGTTCTCCCACTTAAAAAGGTGAGAGAGGCCTGTAATTGACATCAGAGGTAGACCACAACTATGAGAGACAAAATGAGAAAACAAATCCAGAAAATTAATTGATTTGGAAATATTTGCAAATTATTGTGGAAAATAAGTATTTGGTCAATAACAAAAGTTCATCTCAATACTTTGTTATTTATCTTTTGTTGGCAATGACAGAGGTCAAACGTTTTCTGTAAGTCTTCACAAGGTTGGGGTATACTGTTGCTGGTATGTTGGCCCATTTTTCCATGCAGATCTCCTCTAGAGCAGTGATGTTTTGGGGCTGTCTCTGGGCAACACGGACTTTCAACTCCCTCCAAAGGTTTTCTATGGGGTTGAGATCTGGAGACTGGCTAGGCCACTCCAGGACCTTGAAATGCTTCTTACAAAGCCCCTCCTTAATTGCCCTGGCAATGTGCTTTGGATCATTGTCATGCTGAAAGACCCAGCCATGTTTCATCTTCAATGCCCTTGCTGATGGAAGGAGGTTTGCACTCAAAAGTTCACGACATATGGCCCCTGGCCCTTCGCAGAGAAACAGCCCTAATGCATGATGTTTCCCCCCCATGCTTTACAGTAGGTATGGTGTTCTTGGGATGTAACTCAGCATTCTCTCTCCAACAAACACAATGAGTTCTACTTTGGTTTCATCTGACCATATGACATTCTCCCAATACTCTTTTTGATTATCCAAATGCTCTTTAGCAAACTTCAGATGGGCCCAGACATGTACTGGCTTAAGCAGGGGGACACGTCTGGCACTGCAGGATCTGATTCCCTAGCGGCGTAGTGTATTACTGATGGTATCCTTTGTTATGTTGGTCAAAGCTCTCTGCAGGTCATTCACTAGGTCCCCCCATGTGGCTCTGGGATTTTTGATGACCGTTCTAGTGATCATTTTGAGCCCATGGAGTGAGATCTTGCTTGAAGCCCAAGATCAAGGGACATTATCAGTGGTCTTGTATGTCTTAAATTTTCTAATTATTGCTCCCACAGTTCATTTCTTCACACCAAGCTGCTTGCCTATTTCAGATTCAATCTTCCCAGCCTGGTGCAGGACTATAATTTTGTTTCAGGTGTCCGTCGACAGCTGTTTGGTCTTTACCATAGTAGAGTTTGGAGTGTGACTGTTGTAAGGTTGTGGACAGGTGTCATTTATACTGATAACAAGTTCAAACAGGTGCCATTACTACAGGTAATGAGTGGACCTTAAAGAGGAAGTTACAAGTCTATGAGAGCCAGAAATCTTGTTTGCTTGTAGGTGACCAAATACTTATTTTCCACCATAATTGGCAAATAAATTATTTCCAAATCAGACAATGTATTTCTGGATTTGTTTTCTCATTTTGTCTCTCATAGTTGAGGTCTACCTATAATGTCAATTACAGGCCTGTCTAATTTTTTTTAAGTGGGAGAAGTTGCACAATTGGTGGTTGACTAAATACTTTTTTCCCCACTGTATAGGGTCAATGCCCTGCAATTAACCAATTACCAGTGGGCTGGCCCTGAAAAGCTGCCGCGTGTGCGCTCTCTTCCTCGGCAAAGCGGGAACGGAAAACAGGAGCGCGACTAGATGAGTAACTGGCAGGGGAGAGCGGAGCAGAGTGGGGGTGATTGCGACCCAGAGCGGGGTTCACGGCATGCTCCATGACAGTACCTTCCCCCTTTAGGTTTCCCCTTCTTCTGAGGAGACTTGTGGACAAGGTCAGGCGAACGATTGGACTCTGACTTCCAGGAACGGTCTTCGGGCCCGAACCCCTTCCAGTCAATAAGAAAGAATCACTTACTCCTCAGCAGCTTTTCAGCAAAGATGTCTTTCACTTTGAAGTTGTCGTCTGAATGGGTTATAGGAGATGGAGACACAGAATTTCGGTAGAAGCGATTAAGAAGGAGAGGCTTGAGTAGAGCGACATGGAAGGAGTTCGGGATGCATGGTGTAGGAGGCAGAGGGAGCTTGTTGGACACCGGATTGAGACACTTGATGACTTCAATCGGTCCCAGAAACCTTGGACCCAACTTGACACTGGGCAATTTTAGTCAGGTATTTCTGGCCAAGAGCCAGACCTTATCTCTGAGGTTGAAGGTGGGAGGAGGTCTTCATCTCTTGTCTGCCTGGACTTGGTATGGGATAAAGTCAGCAGAAGGGCCCGACGAGTGTCCTGACATACAGTTTTGTTGTCCTGATTTTGAGCATCCCGGGCAGAGACTTTTGATGCGGTGGCGTGTGGGTGGGGTGGGTGAGGATGTTGCCCATAAACAATATAAATGGGGGAGGCCCCGGTTAATTCGAACTCAGGTGAATTATAAGAGAACTTTGCCCAGGAAAGGACATCAGACCAGTTGTCGTGGCGGGCAGAGACAAAATGGTGCAGGTTCCCCAACACCTGATTTACCTTCTCAACTTGCCCATTTTTCTGGGGGTGATAGGCGGATGAAAAATCTAATTCAATTTGGAGATGGTTACACAGAGCACGCCAGAAACTTGACATAAACTGAACACCTCGGTCGGAGACAATGTGCAATGAAAGTTCATGTAAACGGGAAATATGATGGAAGAAGTGATCAGCAAGTTGAGGGGCAGAGGGCAAACTGAGCCGAGGCACAAAATGGGACATCTTGGAGAAGCGGTCTGTCACAAGCCCGATGGTCGTATTGTTAGAAGAAGCAGGTAAATCCGTGATGAAATCAATGGCAACATGGGTCCAGGATTTTTCAGGAATGGGCAAAGGTTGGAGGAGACCGTTAAAAATCTGGGGCCTTATTGCGAGCACAAGTAATACAGGCGAGAACAAAGGGCGACATGTATGAGAACTGTCTAGGTCTAAGACTTTCTTTGTTGCCTATAGCAACCAATCAGAGCACCCCTTTCATTTTTTCAGAGCACTACATAAAATGAAAAAGGAGCTCTGATTGGTTGCTATGGACAACAAAGAGAGTCTTAGATCTAGACAGTTTTCATACATGAGGCCCAAAGTCTTTAATGTCTTGAGACAGATTTGGCCACCAATAATACAGAGAAATAAGAGGACTTCCGGATTCCTGTGTGGATGGCCAGCCGAGAAGAATGTCCCCATTTCAGGATCTTCTGGCGTAGGGCTGGAGATACAGAAGTTCTTCCTGGTGGAACACGTTGGAGATCAATGGGAGCTACAGAAATTAAACGGTCAGGAGACACAATGTGTTGTGGCACAGGATCGAGACCAATCTTGTCCGAAACATGGGAGAGGGCATCCGCCTTTACATTTTTATCTGCAGGGCTAAAATGAAGCAAGTAGTTAAAACGGGCAAAAAAGAGGGACCATCTGCCGTGCCAGGGGTTCAAGCGCTGAGCAGACTGAAGATACATAAGATTCTTGTGATCCTTGTAAATATTAATAGGATGACGGGCCCCCTCCAGAAGATGTCGCCATTCCTCCAGAGCCAACTTAATGACCAGTAATTTGCGGTCTCCAATGGTATAATTCTTCTCCGCTGGGGACAAGGCTTTGGAAAAGAACCCACAATTGATGTTCTTGCCACTGGGGGATTTTTGCAAAAGAACCGCACTGGCCCCCACAGAAGATGCGTCAACTTCAAGAAAGAAAGGCTTCTCCGAATCAGGACAATACAAGATTGGGGCAGAAGAAAATACAGATTTCAGGCGGTTAAATGCCTCTTCAGCCTCTGGGGCCATAGTTTGGGGTTGCCATTCTTTTTAGTAAGATACAGTATAGGTGCTACCACGATGGAGAAGTGAGGGATAAAGTGCTGGTAATAGTTACCAAAGCCCAGGAAGTGTTGAAAGGCCCAGAGCCCTACAGGAGGTGGCCAGTGAAGGACAGCAGACAACTTGGCTGGATCCATCTGGAGACCTCTGTCGGACACGATGTAACCCAGAAATGGCTGACTAGATTGCTTGAAGACACACTTCTCAAGCTTGGCATAGAGTCGATGGGTTCTCAATTACCTCAGAACTTGGCAAACATGGGCCCGATGGGTTTCAACATCCGGAGAGAAACCCAAGATGTTGTCCAGGTACACACAAACATACAGGAGATCTCTAAATATTTCACTAATGAAATTCTGGAACACCGCCAGAGCATTACACAGCCCAAAAGGTATGACAAGATATTCAAAATGACCATCACACATGTTGAAGGTGGTTTCCCACTCATCACCCTCTCATAAACGTATCAAATTATAGGTAAGTCGAGCTTCTTGAAAATCTTGGCCCCATGTACACGGTCAAACAATTCCGAGATCAGCGGCAGCGGGTACCGTTTTTTTTACAGTTACTTTGTTAAGGCTGCAATAATCAACATAGCGACCTGTCTTTCTTCTCCATGAAGAAGAAGCCCCTTTATCCTATCTTCCGGCGGGAGAAGAGGTTTTACAGATGAAGCCCTTCCGGAGGTTCTCCTGAATATATGCTGACATGACCTGAGTCTCTGGAACAGATAATGGGTAGACCCTGCCCCGGGAGGGAGTAGAGCAAGGTAGCAGGTCTATGGGGCAGTCATAAGGGCGATGTGGTAGGAGAGTCGCGGCCTGCTTTTCGGAGAAGATGTCAGCAAGATCCTGGTAGGCAAATCCGACAATGGCTTGGAAGACGTCAGTGGAGAAGTGGGACATATTTGGACGGGGGGGGGAAGGAACAGGAGTGACAGTCGGAACTTTTGCGTGAAAACTTCACTGGGGGCGTAATTTGGGAAAAGTGGGCCCCATAGAAAAATTTTGGAGGGGGCCCCCCCTCCTCCCCAGCCCGACCCCCCAAACTTTTCCCAAGGCCCTCTTAAATAAAGCAGTTTCTGAAAAATCCAACAAGCAAATCCCGGCCCCTAGTTATCACCTTGTATGCTCCCAAAACCCCCAAATTATCCCCAAAAAAATTTTTTTCCCAAAAGGGGTTTTACAAATATGGACCGGATTATACCACCGGGAACATGCCCACAAATTACCACCTCTTAGTGGATAAATTTAATTTCCCCTTATACTATTACTGAATTAAGCGGGATACAAAAAACCAAATTTAACGCCTTATGTGTTATTTTACCCTGTAACAGGTTTTGCAGACTTTTAGTAAAAAACCATAATTTTGACCATATATTTCTAGAAAACCAGTGTATTAGGCTCTGCGGGCTTTAAAAGTGATTGCAGTTTAAAATTTGTGACTAACAGGTGACTTTTCTCTGAAAAGGGGTTTCCCTTTCCCCTTTTGTTCTCCATCCAGTCCAGACCCCTGAGGATTCTCCGGCCACCACTTCACCCCAGAAGTTTTGGACCCCGTATCTTAAAAATCCCCAATTTTTCCCAGCTTTCCCCTTTCCCCTGCCCCCCCTTTTTTTAAAACAGTAGTGGGCTAAGTAGGCTGTTGTAGCCCCAAAAAGTGGGGAAAGAAAGGGTAGGAAAGGGGGTTTGGGCCAAAAGGTTTAGGTAGGTCCCCATAGGGGGGACTATAGGGGGGCCCCTACATAGGTAGGTAGTTGGGGCCTATAGGGGGCCTTTTTATATATTTTGGTAAAGCGTAAATTGCCCTTTTTCCCCCTTGAAACCCCTTAAAAAGTTTTTAAAAACCAATAGAGTTTCGCTTAATTTCTTTTACTGCTCTGGGGAGATGAAAGCTGAGCTCTGATCGGTAGCTGTGGGTTCTGATGACTGGCTGCTTTTAGCTCTGATTGGTTTTCTAAAGGCAAAAAGGGGCCATTTAGTTTTTTTTTTTAATATTTTTTTGGAATTGCGGGTGCTTCCTTCCAAATGTTCATCCAATTTGTTTTGTGTCCATTAAATTTCCTTCAAAATCTGGGGGGTAGGTAAAAGTTCGGGGGCTTGAGCTAATTCAAAAAAACCCCGGTACCCAAACCTGTGGGTGTGCGGGGTTGGGTGGCTTGTGGCTATGTGACCAGCAAATCGCTAACAAACCGTGTGGGAAGGAGGGCCCCTACTCCGTTCCATTTGTGTTATGCGAAATTGCTCTACGGTTTAAAAAATTAAACATTGGGGGGAAATAGGTTTCTAAAATGTAATTTTTTTCACTGGGATTTTTGACATGTTTCCGTGCATTTTTTGGGTGACGTTTTAAACCTGTTTTCACCTATAAAATTTTTTAGCCGGGAAAAAAAACTTCAAAAAAGGGCTGAGAAATTTTTTATAAAAATGCACAGAGGTTTTGGGAAGGGAAACTTTGAAGGGCTCCTTGTTCCTATGGGGACTTTTTTGTGCTGAAAAACTTTAAGACAGGATATTTTATTTTAGTGCCCAAAAAACCCCTTTTTCTATCTCATTGTGTTGGGGGTAGTTTGAGCGATTACGTTGGCCTTTGACATCGGGTCGTTTGGGCGATAGTCGACCTTTATCGCCCAAAATAGTCGAAAGGGTCCCTTGGGAGATTTTTGATCGATGACCATTTAAAATCTATGGGGGGAGCAACCCAAAACCCCTTTTATTTTACACTCAAAAAGGGCTGGAGGAAAATTTGGAAAAATTTAAAATCCACAACGTCAAATGGATAGTGCTACATCTTTTTGGCAACACACTTTGGTTAAAAGGCACAGAAAAAAAAATCAGACCCATTCACTATTTCCCCGTTTTTGCACCACGGGATGAGCCTTAAAACCCGCATGAAACCCCCAAATTAAAAAGTCCGAAAAAAGGAAATATGTTTGAACCATCAAATTATTGAAATGGACTTTTAATTTTCCCCGTCCTTTGGGAAGCAAAAATGAGCCCCAAAACCTGCATGACCCCAGATTTAAAAAGTGCCAGGAAAAAAGGAGTCTTTCAACCACCCATTTTAGTTTCACTGAGGACTTGTCCTATCCACTATCCTGGGCCCAGCCTGAGCCCCAAACATGCATGGACCCAAGATTAAAAAGTGCAGGAAAATAGGAAGTCTTTCAACCACCATTTTTGTTTCAAGGGTACATAGACTTTTTCCTGTCCCGGGGCCAAGCGATGAGCCCAAACGTGCATGATCCCCAGATTAAAAAGTGCGGAAAAAGGGAGTCTTTCAACCACCATTTTAGTTTACTGGACATTGACTATACCTGTCCTGGGCCACACAGAGCACCTAACATGCTATGACACGCAGATTAAAAAGTGCCGGAAGGAAAAAGGAGTCATTTCAACCACCATTTTAGTTTCACTGACAGTGTCTATATGTCCTGGGCCACAGCAAAGAGCCCCCATCTGATGACCCCAGATTAAATAAGTGCCGGAAAAGGGAGTCTTTAAACCACCATTTTAGTTTCACTGACATTGACTATTCCTGTCCTGGTACACAGCATGAGCCCCAAATCCTGCATGACCCCAGATTAAAAAGGCCGGAAAAAAAGGAGTCTTCAACCACCATTTTAGTTTCACTGGGACTTAGACTATTCCCTTGTCCAGGGCCCACATGTATGAGCCCCAAACCTGCATGACCTCAGATTAAAAAGTGCCGGAAAAAGGGAGTCTTTCAACACCATTTTAGTTTCATGGGACATATTTTGTCCTTTGTCTGGGTAGCGCTTGCCACTCGTATGAGTGCGGACAATTGGAGTTTCACTTGGAAATACTGGTGGTTAAACGGCTCCTGTTCCACCAAGGTGCCCTTTTTCTTGGCTTACTTTTTCTCATTTTACTCAAGTGCGGAGGAAAATTGTTTGTACTTGTTCTCTGTTCCGTGCTCAATACTCCATGTCCTCTGAATAACCTACATATGGTCAAGTTTTCCTGTACCTCCCTTGTAGAATCAGAGGATTTTTTTTTTTTACCAGCTATTTTGTACCTGCAAGTTTTTAATAGTTTAATTCTAGAAAAACACATTTTTTAAAATAGGATGGAATCCACCATGTCTTTGTTCTCTTTTTTTAATTGTATTAAATGGGTTTTGTCTCCAATACAGGGATGATAGCAATGTTTTAAAGTTCTTGCAAAACAAGACATTTTGCAATATGTCGTCCATTAACTGTGTTTACCTATCCTGTTTTCTGACAGCACCATCTCCCTTGAAGCCACTCTTGCAAATTGTGGAAGGGAAACAAATGTCTGTTAGAAACAACATTTTTTTAAAATAGGATCTGTAGTATAGCTGCATGTCACAGCAAATTGCCTCAAAAAAATTCAAAAACATGAACCATGAGCCACTTTTGACAATTGTGAAGAACAATTGTCTGTTAGAAAACTTCATTTTTTTTAATGGGACCTGTCGTTTAGTGCATGTACTAGCAAAATGCCCCTCAAAAATTCAACGCATGACCTTGAGCCCCTTTTTCGGACAATTGTGAAGAACTCAAATGTCATGTTGAGAAACAACATTTTTTTTATATGGACCTGTTAGTATAGCTGCATGCCGGCAAAATGCCCCAAAAATTCCAAACAAGACCCTTGAGCCCACTTTTGCCAAATTGTGGAAGAACAAATGTCTGAGACTAAATTTTTTAGAATAGGACCTGTAGTATTGCTGCATTTCCAAGCAGCTTGACCCAAAAAATTATAAAAATGACTTTTCAGCCACTGTTAATAATTGTGAGGAAGAAATGCCACTTAGAAGCCACATTTCTGTTCCAAAGACCATTGATTATAGCTGTATTCCAGCAAACATGACCCCAAAAAATTAAAAATATGATTTCTCGCCACTATTAAAAATTGTGGAGGGAGAATAGGAAATGCCACTTAAAGCCACATTTCTGTTCCAAAGGATATGATTTAATGCTGTATCTCACACCAACATGACCACAAAACATTATAAATATGATTCTCAGCGCACTATTAAATAATTGTGATGGAGTAAATGCAATTAGATTGCCACAGTCTGTTCCAAAGGACCATAATTATAGCTGTATCTCACAGCAACATGACCTCAATAAACCATTGACAATGCGAAAAACTTCTAAAGATTAAAGTGAGTAAATGGAACACGGTGTTGTCATGTAACCTGCTGTCTTTTACAGTCTCCTCACAGCAAATCCAGCAAAATGAACTGTTGGGAAAAGATAATAAAAATTGCGAGAAGAATTTTATCATTTTAAAAATAAAGTTTTGAAAGAGGACATTTTTTGTTTGGAAGAGGAATGTGAAGTAGACCAGCAAATAATTCAGTGACCTCGGCATTGGGGCACAAAATCATCTGAGATTCCCATGCCTGATTCATCTTGTTGAAATCAAACGATCCACAATATCTGTGGACAAATCGGATGCGTTTGTCTGTAATGACTCCTCCTAGCTGTGCTGAAGGTCCGCTCAGATATGACTCTGGCTGGCTGGGCAGGAAACTCCTCTATGGCGTGGCGGAGCCGAGCTCGGCCATTCAGTGCCATTTTGGATACCCAGAAGTCTTTTGGGTCCGGAAACACATACAAAATACATCGGTGTCCTGAGAAGCAGATAGTCGTGCACCATGATCTTAAGCTGGTATCTATGTTGTTGGATGTGTGCTGATTGCATGCGTTTGTGAGGTGTAAAAGAAGATTGCCAGTGGTCACCATTAGGCTTCTGCCACCTGCCTGCTGCTGCTGCCGCTTACGGCTACTTGGCAGCTTAAAGCTGTCACGTCGTGTTGTTGTTCCACGTTGACATTGAAGAACGTGAAGCAGAGCAAAACAGATGTCTTCCAGTTGATCAATCAGCAAGGTCTCCAATTTCCTGCATTTTAATCATCTATTTGGGTGGGTGGAAGGGAAGGTTGCTGAGTTTTGTTTTGTACGGGGATCCTGGAGGGTGGCCACACCAGTAACTGTTGTTCATTTTGATGGCCTTTATGCGCAGGATCATGTTGGAGGAAATGGAGCATCCAAGGCACTCTTGTGAGAATGGTGCCTTGATTTCAAGCCTCTGGGGTCGAGGGGCACTAGCAAAACTGATCTTGCTCATCTTCTCCCCAAGCCTCTCTAATTCGCGCCAACCTTCTTTCCAAGGCAGGGACATCGGTAACGTCGGTGTCTAGGAATACTTCTCCTCCTCGTTCCTCCAGCACAGCTTCAACACAGCCCTGACTTGCTGAGATGATGCATCCCTGGAGAGTGATGCGTGGCCTTGCACTAATAGACCTGGACCCGAACCATGGCTAATGAAGACGATAAAATTGAGGAAACTGTCGGGCCTTGTGGAATTCGACGGAGGAGAAAGGCTCCAGTGTCTGCCTTTTTTCAGTGTCCGTGCTCCTCTCCGTCGTGGTGGGACTGTTGTTTCAGAGTGTTCCAACGATCGTTCCAGAAATAAGATCACCACAAGGCTCATGCTGTCAAGGGCATCGTCCGCACTGACATTTTGGTGGCTTCTTTCAAATCTGGCAAGGATGGTGCAGTGCTCTTTTCACGCCTCCACTTCGGTGGCTCATACATCCCCGAGGTCCCGCACGCTGCTTGTCAGGCCATGTGTCACTTCCTTACTGAGTAATGCATTGCGACTGCTGCCACAATCGCTGGAGCATGTGGCGGAGTGGAATTCAGCGTTGTTGACAGGAGTCAACTATGAGACGGTTGAAGGGGAGGCCGAGTGCGCTGCAATTGCAGCCAGGCGGGATGAAGCGAGGTCGCGAACAGGCGGATGTGCGAACTTAGGACATTCGAGCCTTCCTCAGCAGGTCAGTCCAAGGACCAAGGGTATCTCATTTAGAAATTTCTGGCGGACAAGGTTCATGACATGTGCCAGGCAAGGGATGTGCTCCAGCCTACCGATTTAAGGGCGGCCGCAGATTTCGCCCAGTTTTATCGCTCACCACCTTGCCTGGCACAAGGTTCTCTTGGCACCCAGCCAGCGCTCGGTCTCATTGCGGAGAGCCCGTCCCCAGCTCATGTCCTGTGTGGGGACGGTCTCCAGACAGATTAATATCAACACGGCCTGGTTTCTTGGGCAGTTGATGCAACACGGAGGAACTTGGGGGAGTGAGCACCCCTGCAACACATCCCTGCGGTTTTGGAAGAGCATGCGCCGAGCCTGGAGCCCCGTCACCCCCTGAAGACATCCTCCCAGCTCAACCAGTGGAGTGAGCTGTCACAGAGATATAGCGGCCTTGGCCGTGCTTACTAGTCCATGTGTCGGTAGTGAGATGGAACTTTTCGGGCAAGATGCAGACAACGCGCTTGAAAATTTTAGTTGACACGTGCTTGGCCAGGGCAGGGACGATTTTTGGCTCAAAGAAATGATGCTCGGCATTGATATTGGGTGGGCAGGCAAGGGCCTTGATCGTGGCGGATCCCATTCTGTGTCCTCCAGACTGAAAAAGGCAACATTTCCATAGACCAAATAGCCGGCATTGCCGACATTCAGGCTTTTGGCTCTGGGATGGTTTGGGTTAAAAGTGTTTCTTCTGCTTCACCAAACGGGTAGGACGAAGGCTGGCTGCTGACTGGCGCTGTACGGCATGAGGTCGTAAAACGGGCGGAAGGAAAGGGGGTTTAGGGGGGTCCGGGGTGCTGGTGGTACTGGGGCGACGGTGGGGGCTAAGGGAGGCTGATCCGACTGACTTGAGAGACATGGGCAGTGGGAACCTTGGGGTGGCGGGGAGGAGGAGGCGAGACGGCGTGTGACAGTGGTTGGAGGGCCCGGGGTAGTCTGGCCTTTTTGGCCAAATGTTCCCCATTTCAACTCATCATTCCTGCATTGATAGCATTTGGTGGGTTAACCCCCTAAGGGGTTTTTCCCCTACTTATGGGGGTTTTTTGGCAAAGGCGGCATAAACTCATGGGTGAATCAAGGCTTTTCCAAAAAGGCCCAGGTTAGAGGTCCTGGACCTTTTTAACGGGTTTGGAAGGAGCGGAGTTTTGCGCTACCGGGTGGCGGAAAAACTAAAGGGACTTCGCTGAAAGACACGTTTTTTGGGTCCGCAAAATGTCGTCACCCCTCATCAACCCCAGATATTTTGTCGTCCGACATTCGGCATCCAGGGCTCAGGCTACAACAAAAGGGACTGCAAGGGGTTGCCGACCCCCCCCCGGGATTTTTGCCGATTGACCGGGTTCCTTCTCCTCCTCTGATGGATCAGTAAAATGGTTCAGAGCGAGAAAAAACATCCTCTTTGGGCCTCTTGATCTTTTAAATGCCTTCGACCCCAACCGCATTTTTTTCATCAAAAAGGTCTTCAGAAAAATGGATTATCCACATGGTGGGGGAAAAGATTGACATTTGGGCTCTTTTAGTTGGCGGTGCTGGGGGATGCTGATGACGACATTTGTGCCGGGGGGGAGGACGGGGAGGGGAAACTGCTGGGGCAGGGGCATTAACCACTGAAGGCAGATTGGCGACGTGTTGTTACTGAGATTTACAGGGCCCTGACCCACATGACAGGGCCGACGGGCCCTGCAATACATCCGTGGCTGGGTTGTCGCCGCACTGGAAGGGCACCTTCTCTCGTCCTTTACCTCCATGTCCTACCCCCCCCTTTGCTCGCTTACCACCTGAATTTTCGCTCCCCTGTTCAGAAAAATAAAAAAATTTGAGAAGGTATGGAAGTTTTTTGGGAACTCTCTTATTAAAAGCCAAATCACGCTATCCAAAATCCCCAAACCCAAACAAAATTGCGGATTCAAATAAAACGAAAAGAGTTTATCAACAAACGGGCCCCTGCGCCAAAGTGAAAAAACACGATCTAAAAGTATTCGAATAAAAAAAAGGTTTTTTGGCACCATCAATTCACCTGTGGTGACTACAAAATTGCTGTATTCAAATTTAACTGCAAATAGATCTATAAACAAAGCGGCCTGCGAAAAAAACAAAAATTTTTGGAAAAAAAAACCCCAACCCGGGGTAAAACTGAAAAAATTGGGAAAAAAATTCCGGAAATAAAAAATATCAAAAAAAAAATTTTTTTTTGGCACCTTTCAATTACCTTGGTGACACAAAATTGCGATTCAATTTAAGTGCAAGGTTTTCCTAATGAACAAAGCTGTAGTGCCAAATGAAAAACACGTATCTGTAATGTTTTCGGATAATAAAAGATTTTTTGGGCCCCTAAAATTCACCTTGTAACTACACAATTGCTGGATTCAAATTAACTGCAGGTCTTATCAACAAATCGGACTGGCAAAATGAAAAAAAACACGTATCTGTAATGTATTTCGGATAATAAAAGGTTTTTTTGGCCCCTTAAATTCATGGGGTACTAAAAAAATTGCAGTATTCCATTTAAGTGAAAGGGTGCCAAAATGAACAAAGTGTAGGGCCCCAAAAAGCAAAAAACAGTATAAAAAATTTTTTCGTAAAAACAAGGAAATTTTTTGGCCCCTTTAAATTTCCCCTGTGGTGTACAAAATTGCAGTATTCACATTTAAGTGCAAGGTCCCCTCAATGAACAAAGTTTAGTGCCCAAAGTCAAAAAACACTATCTAAAGAATTGGGAAAATAAAAAGGTATTTTTTGGCCCCTACTTTCCCCTGTTTTAAACTCACAATTGCGGGATTCAAAATTTAAGCAAGGGGGCCTATAACAAATTGGACTGGGCGAAATCAAAAAACACGTATCTGTAATGTATTCGGATAATAAAAGGTATTTTTTTGGCCCCTTTTCAATTCACCTGTGGTAACTACACAATTGCGGGATTCAAATTTAATTTCAAGGTGGCTTATCAACAAAGTGTTTGCGCCAAAGTCAAAAAACCGTACTGAAATTTATTCGGAAAATAAAAGGTTTTTTTGCACCTATCAACCTGTGCTGACACAAAATTGTGGATTCAAATTTTTAACTGCAAGGTGGTATATCAAAAAAGGGTGGCATGGGCAAAATTAAAAATAAACCCTTCTGAAAATGTATACTATAATTAAAGTGGATTTTTGCCCTAACAAAGAGACCTGCATTATAGAAAAATGTGTACCAATATAAGTTCAGGCTGCCCAAAACCGGGAAATATTTAAATAAAAACTTTTAAATAATAAACTATTGCAGTGAAATTTTCTAAACTAAGTCTTGTTGAACTTATCCAGTATTTTTTATAGACTTGTCTTTTTCCCCACGGGGGGCTCCCCTCTGCTTCCCCCCGTGCTTTACAGCGGTAGTGCCCTTTAAAAATTTTCTCTACTAATACAAAAAAATTTTCCAAATCTCAAATCAAACAAATTGTAAGGATCACAGCTAACATAAGCTTTCTCTGTGAAAAAATAGTTTAATTTTCGCTAGCTTTTGGACAAAGCAGAGCGCACGTCCTACGTCTGAAAAGCTGAGAGACACTGAGGCTAAACAGAAGGGGCGTTCTATGAAAAACAGGTCATGGTTTTTTTCCCACCAAATTTCGCAACCCAACACCCCCAGTCATGTGTCGCCCCCAACCCAACCCGTTTATCGTAAGCTGATTGCGGCCGCCAAAAAATGACGGGAAGCCCGAAAATGGGGGGATTTTAATAGATATGCACGAAACCAAATTACGCAATCAAAAACACAACCATAAAAAACGTCCTTTTTCAACTTGCGTAATAACGCTAAAACACTAGTGGGGAAATGCTGTTTTACATAGGATTCAATGAAAATGAACTGGGGACTTTTTTTTTAATGCGGTTTAGAGATCGTAAATGCTGCTACGTCTGCTACCCCGGTAGTTCCACCCCTGAACTTCATCCACTTTCCAGTTAAGTACTGGGACATGATGCTGAAGCCAATGAGAACCAAGCAGAAGTTCTGAGGAAGAATGGGGCAAGATGGGGGAACAAATTCTTCCCTTTTTGAGAGCCCTACTTGTAGATAAATGTTGGTACAGAACTAATGGCATTTTTTTCGGGCTTTCCCCCATTGACAGAGGAGATAACCAAGGGTCTTTCTAGGTGGATCACTGGTAGTTGAAACTTGGAGACTAGGAAGGCTCCAAAAATTCCCCAGCAGAGCAGAGTCAATAAAGGAAATGTTTGGGAATAAGGTCAGGCGTGAGGCTGAGTGAGACTGGCATGGTTAGGTGTAGAGAGGTATTTTTCACACCTAGCTTCGCCTTTCCCATGAAGCCTAGGTGTGAGAGTTTCCCCCCCCGCGTGGGGAATCCTGGATTAAATTTTTTAGCATGCCACAATAGAAGCAAAGCATCACTGGCCGGGGTGAGTGCCTCTTTTCCCCATCAATGGGGTTATCCACTTGCATGGTTCGCCCCGAGAACCATTGATGGGGAATGGAAGCCCATGGAACACCGAGCGAGGCGTGGGAAAGGCATCAAGAAAGGAAGGCCGACCCAACTCTCCTTAATATTCCCGACGAGGCCTTTCCAGAAGTTAGCCATGAGGGCCTCGTTGTTCGATTCAAGCTCTGAAGCTAGTGTGCGGAATTGTACTGCATACTGGCCCACCAAAGAGTCACTCTGACAGAGGAGAAGCAGAGCTGCAGCAGCAGATGTACACCCTGGTTCCTCAAAGACATTGCGGAACGCTTGCAGAAATGTCGTAGTCCCCTGTCACGGGACCCCCCCCCCCCCCCGGTCCCAAAGGGAGTTAGCCCATACCAAGGCTACACCACACCGGCAGATGACTACAAAATCCACCTTGGCACGCTCCGTAGGAAATTGGTGGGCCATCATTTCTATATGGATGGAGCACTGGCTGAGAAAGCCCCTGCACGTCTTCGGATTATTGTCATAACGTGGCGTAAAGGAAAGATGTAGCGTTGGCTCTATGGATGGAGCAAGACTCATAGCAGGTGGAGAGACAACTGACGAAGGTTCAGCTGTGGTCGCGGGCAGATGAGCAGCGAAGTTCTGCATCATGACGACGAGCTGATCGATTCGCTGACTCTATTGGGCCACTGCAGTAGAGGCACTCTATAGAATCCAGTGCCAGAGTATACTGTCAGGGGTGTAGGTGGATTCTTTGGACCGCTGCAAATGATGGTATAAGTCACGCCAGGGAGCAGAGTCTAAGTAGCCCCCCGTATTCACCAGAGCCGAAGCAAATGGGTTGTACTTGCTTCCGATGACAGCCATGGTGCAGCATGGTACAGAATCAGTAGACTGAGGTGTAGTCAGGAACAGGCGATAAGGTCAGGGCAGGTGGCATGCAATGTGGTCAGGAAATGATAGCAGGAAGGTACGGTATACATATAAGGACTGTTTTATCGATGAAATTCCTATGAAATACCGTGCAATGTAACAAGATGGAGCCTCCATTCAGAGACAACGCCCAAAGCTAATTTTATCCAGGTGGCAGTGAAATGACCAAAAAAGGAATAACAATGTGACTTGTAAATGCCTACTTCCGGTCTTTGTTTTCTTTCCCATATAACCTGTTGTAAACAAGAATAAACAGGAAGTGTTACTTTGAACAGACCTGCTGTCCACAGTGACTCTCTGTGTGTGCACATACAGTAATACAACTTGGGACCAGGTAGACAATAGCAGAGATTTTTTTTCCCTCTATTGAGTACCAATCCAAAACACATATAAGGCAAAACTCTCTCCAACACTCTCTTAGAGCATACTAAAGAACATCAATACTCTGGCAGAGTGTGTTGGAGGAGTTGGCAAGATATAGGTACAGGGCCCGGCAATTAACCAATTACCGGGGCTCTTGCCCTAAATCTTGAAGAGCTGCCACGCGCGCAGAGTAGTAGTATATAGTACTACTACTAGTAGGTATATAGACAGGTAGGTATATACCCTAGTAGGTATATAGGCAGGTTATAGGTCCCTCAGTAGGTATATAGTCAGGTTATATGTCCTCCTGTAGGTATATAGGTAGGTTATAGGTCCCCCAGTGGGTATATAGGTAGGTTATATGTCCCCCAGTAAATATATAGGCAAGTTATAGGTCTCCCAGCAGGTATATAGATAAGTTATATGTCCCCCAGTTGATATACAGGTAGGTTATAGGTCCCCCAGCAGGTAGAAAGGGCTAATTAAAAATAAAAAACTAACAGTACTCATCTTTCCCCACTCCCTGAACCTGCTACTGGTGCTCCGCACAGGTGGCGGCTGCCGCCTGTGCTGTGTACTAGAGTATTCTGTGGAGCGGGGAGCGTTCGCTGTCTGCTCCGCAGAAGCCTTCAACTCTATGTGCATCCTCAGTAAGTCCTCGGCGCCGCCACCATCGCTGATTGCCTATCGGTATCCATTTGGGACCTTAACAGTCAACAGCACATCAGGAAAGATATTTGCTCTTATAATTATGTGCAAAAAATAGAATGAAAAAAGCCTCTTCAGTCGGAAATTAAAAACAGATAAGAAAAGAATATGTATCTTAACTAGTAAATAAATATACCGTATTTCTTGGACTATAAGACACACCTAGGTTTTAGAGGGGGGAAAAATAGAAAAAACATTTTAAGCAAAAAAGTGAGAGCTGAAGTACATGTTTTATTGGTACCATTTTGGGATACAGGTGACTTTTTGATTCTCTTATTCCAAACTCTTCGAGATATGAAATGACCCAAAAAACGATTTTTTTTTCTTCCATGATGTTTAACGTATAGGATAAATAATGTTATATTTTAATAGATTGGACTCTTATGGACGCGGCAACACCAAATATGTATAACCTTTTTATTTGTAAAAAGGCAAAAGGCGCTGATTTCAAACTTTTAAGATTTATTTTTTACTTTTTTTTTACTTCACTTTACTTTTTTTTTTTTACTTTGTCCCCCTAGGGTACTTGACCAAAAGGGGGAACACTTTCTTGTCCTATATACAGCAGTACTATTGTACTGCTGCACATAGGGCATTAATTCATTAGCTATTACATCGTGCCATAGGCCATGGTGTAAAGGTAAACATACATGGCAGCTATGGAAGCTGCATTGAGGCTTTCCCTGCTGCAGGCAACTTGATCACCACCCCCCCCCTGCAATGACTTACTGGATGGGGGAAAATCAGAGGGAGGAGCGGTGCTGCTCAATCAGCTAGACTCCGCGCGTCTATAGTGTTATGAGCAAGGATGCATTGCATCCCAAATGCGGCCACTGCGCGATCTCAGAGCAGCAGGAGACTGGTTTGCTGCGATGCTAGGGGAAGCCTGCGGCGGGGTTTAACCCTGCCGACCTGAGATTAGTCAGTGCGGCTGCGCTAAGTACAGCCGGCGGCCAAATTTGGGATGCAAGGATGGAGCCGGCGGCTGCGCACAGCCGGCTTCATCCCTGCGCTTAACACTATAGACGCTGTGGCGGGCAAGATGGCCCCCCGCATACTTCATTTTTGCAAGAAAATAGGGGGGGTGATAAAATTTACATTCGGCACTAATAAGCACAACGCACCCGTGTTTTCCCCCAAAATTTGTGGGAAAAAATTGAGTCTTATAGTCTGAAAAATACGGTAGTTGGTCTCTTTAATTCAATTTGGTGTAGTGTTGATACAGAAGCCACAAATCTAAAAATATTATCTTGTGGATATGCCCTGATTATGTCAGAAATAAATATTCATTTGAGATACAAATTCAGGTAAAACTACAGGATTTGTACTAGGGATAATACAGAAAAAAATGATGCACAGGAGTGGACGCTAAGCAGTCTCCATTTCCTCTTGTCAGTACTGAAGCCATACATGCCATAGAGCCAAACAATGTGGTTGCTATTGGGCCTTGAAGAAAAGGGTCCAGCCCTGGTTGCTTCTGTCTTTTTGCTAATGTCCTATTTGCTGTGCCCAGTTCATTCTGGGGCCCACCAGTGGAGTTGATTCTGGGGGTCCACCCTACAGACACTGTACATGCCTCTTATACTCTATGTCTTCCTTTTTGCCTCTTTCTCTCTGCCTTTCTGTCTCTCCCAAGGAGGGACATGCAGTTTAAAAAAAACTTCAAATCCCCCATGTTCAGGAGCCCACTGGGGCCCCCTGCTGTACTGTCTGTAAATAAGGCAGGGGTAATTATATCATTATAGGCATATGTATGGTTAAACAAACAGGACCTTATGTCCTAAGTGACAAAAAACAGCAATTTTAAGGGGTGAGGGCTCTATATGCCAATTAACAATGTTTTGAGCTTTCTATTCTCTTTGACTGTAATGCTGCCCTCTGTTAATTTCCTGACCCTGCCCAGTACAGATTGAAAAATGACAGATAATGTCAGCCTTTTGTAAAGATTCAGTGGTCAGTGCGATAATTGTTTGAATGCAATTGTTTTGATACAAAAAAGTGAAAAATAAATTGTAAAAATGTTTCACATAATATTAAACGGTATAAGATTTTCTGACAATAGATTCCTTTTAATCAATTTTCATAAAAGCTGTATTCCAATACATTTGGAATGCTGTGTATAGTCCTTGTTGAGGTGCATCATCATCCAATCACTGGCATGAAGAGGTGGAGTTTTTATTCACTTAGTGATTTTTTCATTCTTCATCAGTCCGTGGTCCATCAAGGTACCATTAATTACACTGCAAATGATGCTTAAATGGTTTTGTAGCTTCAGGGGAGATAATCTGGACTGTCTCTTCTTTGCAGCATATCCTATCACTGCACACAGAGCTAATGGCATCAATATTAAACTGCGTTTATATCCTTCAGAGGACACCATATAGAACTGCAAAATCCAGCATGGACAACTGGAGGAAAGGCTTCTACATAGGCAGTGGACGTATCAGGTAAGCACATCTCTCTCTCGGTCTCTTTCTCTCTCTATGTATATACATATATATATATATATATATTTACACAATTTCATAGAAAGAGTGATATAAAACAAATATATTTCAATCTATCTATGATATAGTAGAGTTAAGGAAGATTTAGTTTGATACTGCTAATTTCTTGTTTTACATTCATATTGCATGTATTTCTATATTTTATGTATACCTTGTTGTTTTGTTTATAATACAAGATTTTTATTGTAATGCTAACAAAATATCTGTTGTCATATGGCGAGAATTTTTTGAGTTTAGTTATAACACACCAATTTAATGTTTTATTATTTTTATTGATGCAACCAAAGCAGAACATCAAAGTTCTTTTCAATGTATTATATTGATATGAATGTCATCTAAATAGATAAGCTTCTTATACATTGTTTCAAATATATATATTTTCTGTCCTTAAAATCCACAAGCTGAAATGAATTTTGCAAGTATTATTTAGAATAAAATCTAGTTTTATTTCATTATTTAGAAGTACAACTATATTAATATTAAATAGACTAAATTATATAATAGATATGGAATGTACGATATAAGGTGTATATATAGACAAACTTTTTCTGTATCCAATTAAAAATAGTCGAGAAAAAAACACAAAACCTAATCGAAATCTTAACACAAAAGAATTACCTTTGTATTTTTATATTATACGAATTATTATCTTTCTATTACAGTGCTTAACCTCAGGTCAATTAGAGTTAGAGGTTATAAATGTTTATTGCAGCTGCAGCTTCCCCTTCACACTCCACTAGTTTAAAATGATGACTGCAGAGCTGGAGACGTAGGAAAGGCACAGCCTCTCCATATGTCAGACCTTTTATTTACATCCTCTCCTTTGTTTTTTTTGCTAATTTTCCCTGCCATTTGTATCTTGTTTCCATATCTATATTTACAACTTACGAATTATTAGAATCTCTTAGTGCAGCATGACCTTTGTAATATAGATTATATGGAAGTCATGTATATGTGCATATTCATGCATCCTACTAACAATATACAAAACATAAAACAGTATTGCCCAAATTTTAAATAAAAAAATAAAGAGATATTTTAAAAAAAATGGGTGAAGGTGCATGGATACCAAATATAGCACCTTAGTCATCAGTGAACCCAATCCAGATTTCATATGGACTAGTAAATTGTAAATTGGAAATAGTAGCAACTTACTCAAAAATGTTATGTTTAATAATACAGTAATTGTATGTTCAGATAATCTTTCTTGTTTCATATTACACAAGAGTGCCTAAATTAAACAGATTTAGCTTCCCATTGCAGCCTATTACTGTAGCCATACTTTTAGTCCATCTGAGCTGTAAATAATCATATTGAACTGTCTTTTCATCCCTTAGCAGTGATAATTATCTATTTGTAGAACTCATCAGAGGTCATTTTATCTCATTGTCTGAATAGCGAATATAAAATTATAGCAGATACCGATTTTTTGGTTGCAGAGTGAAGATGTCTATACACAAAATTTAAGTGAAGACCATTATTATTATTATTATTATTATTATTATTATTATCATTTATTTTGGAGCGCCCTTGATTCCAGAGCACTGTACATTTCAGGCGGGTACATAAATAACATTGGTCAAACAATTACAAAGTGAAATAAGTGACTAACAACTGGTACAGAGGGAGAAGAGGTCCCTGCCCGCGGGGCTTACAATCTACAGGGAAGGGGTGAAGAGACAGAAGGTGAGGGGCAGAAATGTTTGTGAGGCGGAGCAGTGCAACCCGGTTAATGTTGGTTATAGGCAATACTGAAGAGGTAGGTTTTCAGGTTACGTTTGAAGCCAGTGAGAGAGGGGGAGACTCTGATGTGTTGGGGCAGTGAGTTCCAAAGTGTGGGCAAGCACGAGATGAAGTGCATGTAGAGAGCGGTTATGGTGAGGAGGTGATAAAAAGAGAGCAGAGGACGAAGGGTTCCCTGTGAGAGCGGGCGGGTTTGCGTGAGGGGAGGTTATTTTAGAGAATTAGGAGAGCAGAGATAAAGACAGAGGTGGAGGAGAGTGTTTTTTGCGAGAGCCTTGTACAGGTCGAACAGTTAGCTAGCTTGAAACTGGATTGCTGGGCATGGGTAGCCAGCTGAAGGAGGATCGACAGAGGGGAGAGAATCATAGGAAGTAGCCGAGGAAGAAGAGGTGACTAGGCACGGCAGCAGAGTTAAGGGATGGTTATAGAGGTGTAGCGAAGGGTGCTAGCACAGGAGGCCACAGAGGCGGAAGTTGCAGTAAGCCGAGGCGGGAGATGACGAGGGCAATGGACAGAGCATTTTCTTTTGCTGCTTTCAGAGTTAAGAAATGAGCGGAATTCGGGAAATGTTTTTTTAGGTGGCGTGGACAAGAGCAGAAGGTGAGGTTTGGATGTGCGGTTTAGAAGTGACATACTAGGAGTCAAAGATAATCCCAGAGAGCAGCGGACCTTTGGTGCTGTGAGAGAATGTTAGCCTTAAACAGTGATAGAGAGATCGGAGTGGAGAGATATCGAGTGGGAACGGGGGAAGCATAATGAAGTATTCAGTTTTCTCCACTCATTTAGTCTTATAGAGAGGACTGGGAGTTATAAGAATGGAAGCGGTAAATGGAGGACACAAGCAGTCGCAGGGAAGTCCGGGAGCAGAAGGACAGAGGCACATCTGGGCCAGGAGATAGTAGAGTTGGGGTGTTTATCTCATACAGGTGGTATTGAAAGACCGTTGTAAGCTATGATCTGACCGAGCGGGCCAAGAAGTGTAAGATATAAGAAGATAGAATGGGCCCAGAACTGACCCTTGGGGACACCGACAGTGGGAGGGCGAGAGCGGAGAGAGGTGTGATCGAGAATAGAGAGACGGTGCTGAAAGTCCGATCAGTTGAGGACAGGAGATCCATGAGACCTCTACTACATCTACTTTTACTCTGGTTTATTTATCTAAGTATATGGACCTAGAAATGCCCCCGATTATGAATATCGTCATAATGAAGGAATTTAATCAAGACAGTCGAATAGTCAGCAACAATGATCACAACTGTAAGGCACTCATCCTTATCTGGCTCACATGCCACCATAAAGGATCTTATGATTCAGACATGTCAAATAATTCTTTCATTACAGGCAACATGACTCTTAACATGTTTTTATCTAAAAAACAACCCCCCCCCCCCTAGGCGGGAACTCTTGTTGCTTCCTATGTTTATATCTAACAAATTTTGTGATCTTCATAGTGTTACTATATATCCAAAAGACTATATTACACAGCCCACATTAAATCATAGGGGAATTATCTAATTATTGTTTTGTCAATTGCCTAGGTTTATTTTTTTTTTACGACAACCACCCTAACTGTTTTCATACTACTAACCAGGATAGACATTGCTTATCTTTTTCTCCTTTCTGCCACTTGATTTATGTTGCCAGTCCAGCTCCACGATTGCATCATAACACGAAAACAATATCTTGATCAGAAAGTGAACAGGGTTGTGTTTACCAATTTGTTTTTAATATTTGAGCTACTACTTTCTACTGTGGATGATGTTAAACCACGCAAAATGTTTATAGTAGGCTTAAAAATATGGACAAAATAAGAACAACTACATTTAACATAAGAACTACACAGGGTTTTAGAGTCATCCGTTCTATAAGGCATTTGTTAAAAGTTCTCTAGGCTCATCCAGTGCATCTCATCTGCACGGCTGAAGCAAAGAGCAGAAACAAAGAGTGTCTTTTGTTCTGGAGGACTCAGCATGTATGTTTATTGCAAGGACAGCTCATTGATTTTAAAGAGAGCTGGATAATATAAATTACAAGAGAATGGAGGTTGACTTACAGGCAGGTCAGAAACCAATTGCAGATAGAACTCAGAGTAGCCACAATACCAGTAATATCCTAAATATCCTACATTTATATTTGTGCAGGTATGATATTAAGTGTATGTCACACTCGCTAAGACATGCAGTACGTAGGTCTGTGAGTGGTATGCCTTTCAGTACTTTGCACCAGTGGAACCCTCCTATATGGCATTGTGCTGCTCTATTGGATTCTGGTCTGTCTGGGAATCAGTAAGTCTCCATTCTTCTGTGATTTAATTCTTGTCCCATTTCTTCAGAGCTTGATAATACTTTATTTCCCAATAGGTATGCAACAAGGGAACTGGAAGGGTTTCTCTAAAGATAACAACTGTCCCTGCAGCAATGTATGATTAAACTATCATAGGGAGGCGTATTTAACATAATGAGATTATCCAATCCCTTTAAGCACTTACTGAAATTTGGCATATCAGTACGTCATGATCAGGAAGAGGTTCACCCAACAGACAAGATAACTTGATAACCCTCATGTAAGATCATCGGGGCTCGGGCTCAAATAGCATAGCCCCGCCATCAATCAGCACCCTCTGTCTCCATTGTCAACCCAACCGGCACAGATCGATGGCGTTTTGCCGAATGGCTTCATGAACAATTCCTGAAGCCTTTCCTTAGGCTTCCTAGATATGTCTCTTGTTATGTCACCAATTTCCGGAGACTGCGACACAGTCTATGATACAATGTGGTACAGTGATGTACTGCATTGTATACACTAGCGATCTACTGATCGCTGAGTGTAGCCCCCTGCAGGGACAAGTAAAAAAATAATTTAAAATTGTAAAAAAAATAAACAGTAAAAAAACCACAAACAAATAAAGTAAACACACACCACTATACCACGGTTGCGCCGGTGATCACGGGGCTAGGACCTGCAGGATTCCGCCATCCGCGTTCCCCATAAATGATTCCCCAGCTCCATCCACCTCACCTGGCCTCGAGCTCCCGTACGGCTCCTCATCCCCCTGGCGCGCACTCGCGCTAGGAAAACGTCCTGTGAATTTATAGGTACACGTGCTCCGGTAATTCTGGGATAATACCAGGGCTCATGTTCCTCATATAAGTGTTGACACCTAAAGTCACATCACCCTGCTGGATCACGTTGCCCCCGAGCCATAGTGAAAGCGTTCCCTTAAAAGTGTAATTCCTGCTTTATTACTGTGTACCAGACCTCGTTCAGCTTACACTTTCCCGACTCCGAACCTCCGAACCTCTGCCGCTGCCCCTGACCTTCCTCCTGTCCACGGAACCACGAACCATTGCCGCCTGCCCGACTTCTGCCTGCCCCACAGGGACTACGATACTCGGTAACTACGATTCTGTAACCAATAGTGCACGCTGAGCACTGCACCTCGGGGCTCCGCTTACCGGACCAACACCAGCAAAGCGAAAGTCACGTCAAGAGTCGGACGACCTAGGTAGCCTTCACGCCGCAGCAAGCCCATCCCAGCTTTGAACGGCGGGGCCCATCTGGTGAAAACCGGTGTCGTACTTAGATTCCGTTCCCTGGCGTGGCTTAACTACCATCGCTTCGCGCGGTGGTCCGGACGGATCCACTACCCAGCCGTCACAGTTAGAACCAGCCATGACTCGGATCCGCCAAGGTGCCCCTGCAAGCAATCCGCAGATCTTACGACGTGGTTCACCCAGCAGTCGGCATAAAAACGCACAAACAGGCACAGCAGATATGGCCAGCTCTACTGCCATGATGCGTCAGCTCTCGCATCCCAAGCAACAGTCTTCACCTGCGGCCGCCGTCGGTGAACAGTACAGTCTACCCCCCCGTTTTTTATCAGCTCGTTTGATCCATTGGCTACCTGTGGACCCCAGCTTCGGCATCCCCTTACCCCATCAGCTGTTGCCGGGAGATCCCAAGCTCTGGCCGGGTTTCATTACCCAGTGCTCTAATGCACATAGAACTGATAGGCGTGTTCAGTTCCCTCGTAGAGGTCTAAGGTGGCCTTCGTGGTGCGGCCTACTATCCGGAAGGCCCTGGCTTTGGGCAACTCCTCGCTCCTGGGACAGGAATGACCTTTGACTGCGGTTATCTACAGACCTTTTCTCCATGAATTCCGCACTCGTCTTCGAGGAGCCGGCGCCTGCTGTCCTCCTGCTGAAGTACCTCCCTCTTGAGCCTTCCATCAAGGCGCTCCTCTTGTGGGTGATTATGCCGGTACAGTTTTCGCGGTACCCTGGTCTATCGGAGCTCACGTGGAATGAGATGCCGCCCTCAGTGCCACATTTCAAAAAGGCCTGTCCCAGGCCGGGTAAAGGACGCTTTGGCAGTCAAGATGACCTACCCGTCCTCTCCCTGCTAGTAAACTAATCCCCATGCTAGCAACTCGATTGATATAAATGTATTTTCGCAGAGAGGCAGGAAGAGCTGCGTCCAGGAAAGAGACTCCTGCACGCCCCCCCGTTCGGCGGTTTCACGCTGGCCCCTCGGTTTTTCAGCATCCTCCCATTCATCTTGTGCCCCTCAAGCCTCTGAGGTGGGAACCCAGTGCAGAGTGGACCGGGCCCAGTAATAGGAGCATGATCTAAACCGTTCGCCGAACCGAGAAGCTTGTCTCTACTTGCGCCAGCCATGGACCATTTCCCCCCATCCGCAGAAGCTGTCCGCTACGCCCCCAGCGTGCCCGGGAAAACGCTCACACCTAGGTGCGCCAGTAGGAGAAGGCGATCCTAGTGTGCAGGTTTCCGCCCTCTCCACGTCTGAATGATGCCGAGTGGAGGTGACTACGGATGTCTGGTCCGTTCCGTTCCCGGAGTTTCTAGCATTTCCTGGACTCAGGCTCTACCGGGAAACTTCATACCTTGCCAATCATTGGTGAACAAGCCAATCAACGCATACCTGTTGTCCGGGCTGAGAAGCCTCTGCTTATTTCTTCGGTCAGTGCGGGGAGCTCCTCAGTGCCCCATCTTCAGAACTAACCCGGCCAGTTACACTCCGTGTGGGGGCCTACATAAGGAGAAGATCGGGCGTTCCTACGTTCAGTCCCGTGCTTGCCTCTGGACGATCCTCTGGGGCTTCCCTGGCTGCACAACGTCACCGACCCCTACGCCTCGATTGGAAGACAGGCAAAGTCCTGCGTTGGGACTGGCAAATGCCAGAATCCGATTGCTTGGACGGTACCACTCCCGTGACCTCACCCCTTCTCCGCCTCCGCCTTGTCAAGCCATGTCAAGCCAAGACCTGCCGGCTGAGTACCAGTAACTTTGGGGATGTATTCTCTGAGAAAGAGGCCGAACTACTCGCTGCACCACATCGGGCCTTATGAACTGTCCTATTGACCTCCTCCCCAGAACCAGATCCACCACCGGGGGAGCACGGTCTACCCGCTGTCCCTTGCAAGAGACTCAGGCCATGTCGGCCTACATTCGGGAAACCTAGCAGAAAGCATTTCATTCGTTAGTCCTAATCCTTCCCCCAGCCGCGGATGCCCAGGTTTTTCTACGTGAAGAATAAGGATGGTTTCCCTCCGTCCGTGTATAGCCTACAGAGGGTCTAAATAAGATCGACCCGTAAAAAACCAAGCTAACCTCCTTCTTCCCACTTAACTCATAGTCTGTTTGACCGTCTCTCAAGGGGCTAAAGATTTTACCAAGTTGGATCTGCAGAGGAAGCCCTATAACCTCGTCAGAATTCGGGAGGGGACGATGGAAGACGTCGTACACAAATACCCGAGATGATATTTTGAGTACCTCGTGAATGCCCTTTGGGCTCTGTAACGCTCCAGCGTGTTCCAAGAACTCGTCCCAACGATGTCTTCCGGGATCTCTTGTACACCTGCCACATATAGTGTACCAGATTACATCCTGATTTTCTTCCCTGATCTTCAGACTCACCGGGTTCCAAGTACGCCAGGTAGTTCATGCAACGTCTGTCGCAGCAACCGACTGTTAACGCCAATCCGGAGAAATGCTTTATTCCCAATCGATACCAGTCCTACCTTTCCTCGGCAACATACGTCCTTCGACTCGAAGGCCTAAAGATGGATCCGCTAAACTCTCTGCGGTGCTAACAAATGCGGCCGACCAGTCCTGTCGTCTTCATTCGGGCGATACAGCGCTTCTGGTCTCTACACCAAAAATTATTACCGACGTCGCAATTTATTTCCTACTTCTCCACCTCATGGTGGCTCCAATCTTGGCCCTCTTACTAGGAAGAATGCTGAACACCGCGATGTTGCCCCCTCCGCGGAAGGCTGAGACAGGCGTTTGTCGATCTAAGAACGGCCTTCCTCGTGACTGCTTCCATTCTGGATCTCCGGACGTCTGGATTCCAGAAGACCAGTATGACACTCTTTGGAGGTTGGATGCATTCTTCCGTTGGGGGCAGGGGCGGATTCCTCGACACACGAGAAGTTACGCAAATGCAAGAGTTTGCACATGTGGGTTCTTCTCTAAGACCTTTTCGCCGGCTATAGCGAAAAGAACTATGTGCCATTGGGAGACCGAACTCTTGCCCATCAAGATTAGCTCTAGAGAGAGTGGCGACATCTGCTGAGGGGGCTCGTCACCCAAATCTATCATCTTTACAACCACAACAAATTTGTTGTACCTTCAGAAACAGGCCCAACTTCTCAAACCCTACCGCTGCAATAAGCCCGGGGTGGTCCTCTTTTTTTTCTCGTTTGATTTCTCGTATACATTTCCGGCCTGCTGAGAAAAACGTCCAAGGCTGATGCCCTCCCTCTCGTGCTTGGACACGGTCGGTGACGAACCCGTACAGTCACAACAACATCCATTACCCCCGAACGGTTGGTTCACGTGCTCCCGCAGGTCTCCACAACCATTTCCTACACATACAAGACTTAGTTCGTGCGCCGCCCTGGCACTCAGGAAAGAAGACATTCACGGATGTCGGGGCATAGCTACCTTTGTGGCAGGTCATACCCCGAGCTCGGAAAGTCTTATGCCTTGAATCTCCGCTGCAGCTACTGGTGCCAACTCTAGCACAGGATAAGTCAACAGGACTTCACCCTCGCCTGTGTACACTTGTGCCCCGGGAACAACAGGGTCCCCAACGTGCCCACACGGCCCGCCGGTCTCGTTGCAATCCGCTGTCCCGTACCGGAATCCCTAGGACGCACATGAGCGATGGACTTCGTCACAGACCTACCAGTCTCCCTCGGAATCTCAGTCATCTGAGGTCGTGACGGACCGTGTTCTCAAAAATATGTCCCACTTTGTGCCTCACCCTGGCCCTGCCGTCTGCCCCACAATAAGGCTAATCTTTTCTTGCCTGCATAATCTTCCTCGTCATGGACTCCCTCACTACTTGTCTCCGACCACGCGAGGTGTTCAAATTGTTTCCACGAAATTTTGGCGTGCATTGTGCTCCGTCTGCCAGTCTATAGTGACTTTTCATCGGCATATACCACCCTCAGTCCAATGGCAGGTGGAGAGAGATGAACCAGATGGCCTGGGAGAATACCTGCACCCACTGTTGTGTCACGGATAAACGTCCAGGACAACTGGACCGAGCCAGCGCCCGATGGCCTGAAGTTTCTGCGCGTATCACCATCGAGGACTTCTGTCAGGAAGCTCGCCGGCGTCCTCCCCTTTCTTGTACGTCTATGGCCCGCCATCCGCACCCCGCCCTCACGCCTGGCCTACCTGACTCGGATGTGTCCCACTGTCAACGACCAGAGTTCGGGATATCACAATGGGCCATCTGTCAGAAGACGCGGATGTTTCCCTTACTTCAGGTCTTCTGCCCGATGAAAGCTCTCAGTCCAGACAAAAGTCGAGAAAACCTGCCCCAAGACCGTTTCTCCCTGGGGCACCATTTTGCTCTCCTCCAAGATATGATCCGCCCTGTAAGGTCTCTATTCTTAGAATTGGCCCTCGCTTTCCTCGGCACCCCTTCAACGGTTCTTCCGGGCAGTTAACCCGGTTGAACATACAAGCTTTGTTTGAGCCTCCTCTCACCGGATCCACAACAATTTCAATGTAGGGTTTTTTATCCCTCCTTAGAGCTCTGGCTTTCTGAACCGGTTCTCGTCGGAAAGAGAAAGTTACGCCTTCCCTCATAAGCCGAATCCACTACCATCTTCGAGTAAAGGACATTTTGAGAGGCATATGAAAACGGTCAGCAAGGGAGACGTTTCTTCCTCTGGAATGGAGAGGGCTTCGGACCCGAGGAAGTAGAATCCTGTGAGCCATGAATGCTAACATCACTGAATCGGGATCTTTTCATCCTCCAGATTTCTCTGCAGCCAAAAAAGGCTGGGAGGCCTAAGGGGGCGGGGATACTGCAACGGTGTTGACTCCGCCGCGGTCTCGGTAGTCAAACGTACCTGAGTGCGCACCCACGTTCCCCATAAAACGGGGTTCCCCGAGTGGACGGGGGGGCGCCACTGGGCCGCAACAGCCCGACCCAGCGGCGCCACCCGACTCCATCCACTACACCTGGCCTCGCAGCGCCTCCCGTACGGTCCTCGTCCCCCTGCCGCCGGAATGCGCAAAGCCTCACCCCTGCACGCGCACTAGCTGCCTCGTCCTTGTGAATTTAAAAGGACAGTGCGCCGGTAAATTGGGTAATTACCCGGGGCCGCTGTCCTATATAAGTGTTGCACCCACGCTCACTTACCCTTGCTGGATCTACCTACTGTTTGCCCCGAGCTTAGTGGAAAAGCCGTTTCCTTAAAGTGTATTCCTGCATTACCTTTGGTGCTACCAGACCTCTCGCTATGCTTTCCCGACTCCGAACCTCTGGCCGCCTGCCCTGACCTTCTGCCTGGTCCACGACCACGACACACATAAGCCGCCCTGCCCTACCTTCTGCCCAGCCCTCGACTACGATTCTCGGACTACGATTCTGTACCAACTGCTAGCACCACGGCCGCTACCCGCACAGCAAGTCATCGTCAGGGGGGACGACCATTGAAGCCTCACGCTGCAGCAAGTCCATCCCCGTTGCGTCGGGCTCTGGTGAAAACCGGGGGCTACTTAGATTCCGTTCCCTGGCGTGGCTTAACTACCATCCCTGCGGTGGTCCGGCGGATCCACTACCCAGCCGTCACACACCATCCTTACCCCATTAAAATGCAAGTCACCCCAGAAAAGTACATATATTTGGTATTGCTGAGTATGTAACGACCTAACCTATAAAAAGCTGTGAAACACCTGTGGCTCAAAATGCATAATACACCCCTAGATGAGTTCCCTGATGGGACTGTTGAAATTCCAAAATCTGTAATGACTTCTGAAGGTTTCACCTGTTTCTGCGGTATTTTGAGGACTTGCTTTAAAAGTGTGACACCCCTAAACGCAGCCACCAAAATTTGCATTCCAAAAGCCAAATAGTGCTCCCTCCCTTGTACACCCTGCCAAACACCTAAACAACAGTTTATACCGAACTAATACCAGTATTTGCCGAACTTTGGCGAAGAATTGCGAATACTCTTAGGTGCTATTTATTTTCAAGGTACCTCATGTGAAAATTTTTGATCATTTTTTGATCATTTTTCTTTTTCACAATCTAACTAAAAAAATCAGTGAAACACCTGTGGGGTTAATATACTCACTACAACAAGATCACACCCTTGGAATATAACCGCGTAAAGGGGTGCAGTTTCTAAAATGAGGTCTTTTTATGCGTGTTCATTAAGTTTAAGCATCTTAGGGTGTCCGCAAACCTGGAATTGCGCCTAAAAAACATCTTGATGAAAATGAGACTTAAAAGTGCGGTAGTTGCTTCTCGTATTCTGAGACTTGTGTTTGAGTCAAACAGGGCCAAATATGGAATACCGTATATACTTGAGTATAAGCCGACACGAGTATAAGCCGAGGCACCTACTTTTGCCCCCAAAAAACGGGAGAACTTATTGACTCGAGTATAAGCCTAGGGTAGAAAATGCAGCGGCTACTGGTAAATTAAAAAAAAAAAAAACTTGATACCAAAATTACATAGACAGTTTAATGTCCCCCCTAGGCAGTTATAGGCAGATATATGGCCCCATAGACAGATATATGGCCCCATAGGCAGATATAGGCAGGTATATGTCCCAATAGGAAGGTATATGGCCCCATAGGCATGTAATAAGCAGTTATATGTCCCCCATAGGCAGATTATAGGCAGGTATATGGCCCCATAAGCAGGTAATAGGCAGGTATATGGTAGGCTATAGGCAGGTATATGGCAGGGTATAGGCAGGTATATGGCAGGCTGTAGGCAGGTATATGGCCCCATAAGCAGGTATATGGCAGGCTGTAGGCAGGTATATGGCAGGCTGTAGACAGGGATATGGCAGGCTATAGGCAGTTATATGGCCGGCTATAGGCAGTTTAAAAAAATAAAAAAACAAACACTTACCTTGTTCCCGCACCGCTCCGCCTCCCGGCCGCTCTGCTCTCTCTTCACTCACAGGCAGGGTGATGCCACCAGGCCGCACATGCAGCGTGATGACACACGCTGCCTGTGCCAGGAACTCCGGAAGGCCGTGAGTTTGCGGCTGCCCGGAGTCCATTGCGGAGCAGGGAGCGCTCGTTCTCTGCTCTGTAGTGGTATCTCCTCGCCTGTATGCGCTCCGGAGGAGTCGCATATAGGCGAAGGGATCGCCGACAGTGCCCAGGCCACCGCAGCGCCCGGACACTGTGGGCTCACTCGGCCTTCAGTTATATTCGCTCCCTGAGGAGTCGCATATAACTGAAGCGTCCCTGTTGGCGCAAGGGCCATCGCAGTGCCCGAGCACCGACAGTGACTCGAGTATAAGCCGAGGGGAGATTTTTCAGCCAACTTTTTTTGTGCTGAAAAACTCGGTTTATACTCGAGTATATACGGTATCTGTAAAAACAGCAGAAGCTGGGGAATAAATATTGATTTGCAATTCCCTGGTAACATTTATTTTGTTTCAGTGAATAATGGATTGAAATTGAAAATCTGCAAAAAAATGTGAAATTATGAAATTTCACCTCCACTTTGTTTTTAATTCCTGTGAAACACCTAGAAGGTTAACAAACTTCCTAAATGTTGTTTTGACTTCTTTAAGGTGTGCAGTTTTTTTTACATATTAATCATTTATAGCGGTGTCTAACTGTAAGCTGTCGCTTAGCTCTGGGATGCCATCTTGGTCCATCCCGGGGGTTTCTCGCTTTGCTTTTGGATCGCCGTCCTTGGTAGAACGTTATTGGCACACAAATCTTCCCACACCAGGGAATATTTTAAACTGGCCTCAGCCAGCATTATTGAGGCACACAGTTAAGGGAAAAATAAACACATAAAAATAAATCCTCGGCTGTCTGGCCACTAGTTCACATACAGTGTGCCTCTCTGTCCAGAGGTCTGCGCCTATCGCACAGCACCTCAACTACAGTGTCCCTTCAGCCTCTGGGGGCCAGAGCTCTCTCCAGCTCCACTGCTGCAACTTCCAGGTAGCAGACCACGCCCCCTGATCACCTGGAGAAGTAGGTCTTCAATAGGTCGTCAGGGAACTACACAAAACCTGCCCTGGAACATGGGGAGTAGACGCCCACCCGACACATTGTCTACTCCCAATAAGAGCCAAACCAGGAATGGCTGAAAAGCCACACTAAGGCCATGTTCACACAGCATTTTTGGACGAGGTTTTTGGAGCGTTACCTCGCCCAAAACCTCGTCCAAAACGCTTTCAAAACGCCCCCAGTTATTTTCATTGAATCCTATGTAAAAACTCGTTGAAGTTCAAACATGACGAGGTTTTTACACGCTTCTTTGGAAGCAATGAAAAAGAAGTGTCAATTCTTGAAGCGCGTTTTCGCTGTGGTTTTTAGCGCGGTTTTGGCATGTCTTCGCCGCGGTTTTTGTCCTGGCTATTCATTTGTATGGATGAAAACCTTGTCGAAAACCTGATCCAAAACCTGAACCAAAACCTGATCAAAACCTGATCAAAGCCTCGTCAAAAACCTCGTCTAAAGAAGCGTGTTTCAGGCGAGGTTTTGATGTGGTTTGGACGAGATTTTGGGTGAGGAAACGCTCTGAAAAACTCGTCCAAAACCTTGTCCAAAAGCGCTGTGTGAACATGCCCTAAGTATACACAGTTGCCAATCGCTTACTGCAGCTGACAATTCATATGGCTGGCTCCTATCCCACCAAGGCCTGGTGCCCTTGGTGGCGTCTTGCTTGCAGATCTCCGGCTGCACATCCTCTCGTGGCAGAAACATGCGACCGCCTGCAGTCGCTCTGCCAGACTAACATACAAAGCTTCAAAGCCATGTCAGAACTGAACTGGTCCCATATAAAGTTCCATTATATTTGTTCTGCTATTTTAATATATCATTCCCTATTTAGAGGTTAGAACTTCAGATATGGGGCGACACGTATGAAGATCGGTGCTTCAGAGCACCCGTTTTCGAGCTCTCGAATGTGAAAGCCCGAGGTGCGCTCATACATGCGGTGTAAAGTCCCCTGCGCCTCGCCAGTGTGTGAGGCGCAGTGCGGGAATTAGGCGCAGAAGGACTGCGCCTCACCTGTATCTCCATGGATCGTAAAATTCACCGCCCGAGGAGGTGCGCTCATACATGCGGTGTAAAGTTCCCTGCGCCTCGCCAGTGTGTGAGGCGCATTGCGGAACTTAGGCGCAGAAGGACTGTGCCAAACATGTTTTCCGATTCCAGACAGGCTGGAAATCTGCGAAAAATCATTAAACATGTAATTGAATAGCAAAACGAGTTGTCTTTGAAATGAATGAATAAATAAAGTGAAAATTCAAAGTTGAATAAAATACATTTCATTGTATAGAAAAAGTTGTTCATTTAAAATCAAAGCAAATGTATATAAGCTCTCCAAAGAAAGAAATAATAGCTAGAACAAAAAAGGGAGAGAATTGAACTAATTTTACATTCAATAAGGCAATGCAGATGTTGTACAGATGTTAATTTTGGTCTATTGTTTTATTAAATAATGAAGATGTCTTTGTTCTTCATTCACATTTTATTCTATTTAGTATGTCCAGCAAGAACCAGCACAGGTCTGGCTGGGACCTGTGGTTCTCCAAGCAGGATTTCTATGTTCCCTGGGCTTTGTTCTAGACGTATTTACATCCGTATTTACGTCCGTAAAAACATCACCAAATGTGGCTAAAATAATGAACTATTAGCTTACAATGGATTCCTATGGCAATCAGGATGTAATTCTGGACGTAAATACGGACATAATTACGTCCGGAATTACATCCGGATTGCCATAGGAATCCATTGTAAGCTAATAGTTCATTATTTTAGCCACATTTGGTGATGTTTTTACGGACGTAAATATGGATGTAAGTACGTCTAGAACGAAGCCCAGGGAACATAGAAATCCTGCTTGGAGAACCACAGGTCCCAGCCAGACCTGTGCTGTGCTGCTTCTTTAGTATTGTGCTGGACATACTAAATAGAATAAAATGTGAATGAAGAACAAATACATAAAAAAAAAAAAACCAAACAATAAAAACATCTGGCCAACATCTGCATTGCCTTCTTTGATGTTGATGAAGTTTAATTTTCATAGACTTTGGAATACCTTTTTTTTTTATTTGAAGCTAATATATATATTGTCATTAATGTTAGTGTAAAAAATGTCTTTATACATTGATTTAATTGTTCCAGCACTTGGATATGTCTGTTTATTAGGTAATTCATTTAAATGACCAATCCATTTTATACTTCATACTGTGTAATGTATTTCCGACGCGAAATCCGTTCCAGATTGCCCAAAGCGCGCCCATTGCACGCCCCTTTATGTTAGGCGCATCCGAAAGTGGCGAAGGTTGTGCCTAACACCGCATCACTGCGTCCGACAGTGGATTCGGACCGATGAGACGCGGGTTCCGCCAGAAATCTCAATCATACATGTCGCCCTCAGTGTTTTATTCTTTTTATTTTTACTAATAATAATGCTAAATTTGGTTTAAGGACTATATTATCTATATTATTTAAATTAAATGTATATTATCATATTTCCTTCAGAACATTTTACAGGTCCAAAGCACATGTTGTCTCAGGAACCCAACTTGCTAAAGACATAAGGAAAGAAGTCAAGAAAGATGTAGAATCCTGGCTGTCTCTTGGGAAAAAAAGACCCCATCTTAGTGTAATTCTTGTGGGCGACAATCCTGCAAGCCATACCTATGTGAAGAACAAGATTAAAGCTGCAACTACTGTAGGTAATAAGTGTAAAAATAAAATAGTATGGTGGACACATCGGGCGACAAGTATGATCTAGGTGCATATAGGCCAGTTCTAAATAGCCATGAAGTAAAATTGACATGGGAAGCTTGCAAATTAAATAAAACATTTTCATCATTCATAGTTTTTTTTAATTCTGCATCGTTTTTGTTTTAGCTTCTCCTTTAGTGATCCATTGTTTACAGTTCATCTCCAGGGGATGCGACCAGGGCTGAGAGCTCCTCAGTCCTGGCCTGACATGCTCTGACATCACCTCTCCACTCATGGAGCTACTGAGTGTTCAACCCCAGGTGCTGTCACTCTACTCCTGTCCTCTGTACTCCTAAGTAATTGGTCAAATAGTGCAAATAAATAAAAAATGTGCATTGATAAAGAGAAAAAAAATCCACAGGTTTGGTTCCTGCAGGGATTTGAACCTAGGTCCCTTTACCTCTGAGCTACATTGTAGTTACTTACAGCTCCTTACATAAATAGATCTTTCTTTGACTAGAAAGAGGAAAGGCAAGCTGATGTCATCTGATATGCAATTCAACCACACCACACCCTCAGCTGAAGAACGGGCTGCAGGAGATATGAAATGAGATTGTCGCAACACCCCTTTACAGCCGGGTATACTGCGCCTGACTTTATGAAACTGCACTCCTGCAGGTCATAGATATAGCGCTCTCTCGCTCCAAAACGACAACTGAGGCTCAGGTAAATAATTTTTAACTTGGTCTGCCTGTTCCAGCAGTATTGCGCCCAGTTTTGCTGTCCTACAGTCATAGATGTGTAGAATCACATTGTGGTGCGACACGCCTCCAGAACGCCCTCACATCTTAGGCACCTGCTCATACATCAAGAGAACAGGGCTGTGTCAGTTTTTGGGCTGAAAGGACACCAGAATACTGGCTCAGCCCCGTATACTCATGTCACCCTTTCTGTAGTAGAGGTTGTCCAGACAGGCCTATAAACACAAAAGGGAAAAAGTCCTAAAACTCAACTGTTAATAAATACATAAAGCAATAAAAAGAATGTTCTCCACATGGGTATTAGAACTCTCATCACAAAACTGCCACACAAAAAAACCTGTCATAAAATAGTGTCAATAGAAAATTTGCAGGACTAGCATATAGCCCTAATGAGCCCTAAACAATAGGCTAAACAGGCTTTCACAGGCCCACACCTCAGTACCATGATGGATGCCCAGATAAGGGCGTCCCTGTCCGGGACCTCACCCTATAAAATAGTGCACCCTAGACATCCCTACAGTGCCGTCCCAACATGTTTTAATCTTTCCCAGTACATGTTTCACAAACATCTCCTCAGGGGACTATTGTGGGATACAAATGAACCAAGGGGTCAAAATACACACAAAAATTATGCACTAGACAAAAGAAATGTCTTATCAATATATGCTCTGAAAATAAATAGAATAATAAGCATATATAAATGAATATCACCAAATGTTCTCAATTAAGGCAAGAGTAAATAGTGAGACTCAAAACCTAAAATAAAAATGCCTGAACTGACAGGCATCCCAAAATTCTCTTAGCACTGAGGGTAAAGCTTACCTGAATAACAGATGTTCAAAAGTGGCCTCCCATTGTGTTAAAATGGATAATTGGAGAATCAAAGAATATAGGTAATCAATAAATAAACCTTTAACAATAATGTTAAACCCACTACCCATTATTAAACATACTGACTGTTGCCAAATATGTTTCACCGATATTGCATAGAAAAATTTCTGTTTGCCCGTTGCAAAGTATAGGCATTTAAGAACACTTGATTTGCTGTGAGGGTTCTTCCATATGACCCCATTTCACTGATATTGCATGGAAAATATTCTGTTTATAATCCTATTTGCCCATTGCAAAGTATAGGCATTTAAGAACACTATTGATTTGTTGTCTTTGGAGTACAGTTCTTCAATAAGAGACTGAACAAATCTTGACCTTTTTAATATTTATATTTTTGAACATGGAGCGAATTAGAAGTGGTAAGCGAGCAAGGAGGGACATAGGACATGGAGCTAGAGGTACGAGACAAGGCGTTCCTTCCAGTGCTCTGGACAAAACACAAGTGAGCACATAGTCAGTCGCAGGACCGTCAGGCCTGTCATCGCTTGGTCGGTTCTCTGTGTGTCTCATTACTGAAGATCGGCGACAATCCGTACTTCAGTGGTTAACACACCTTTCTTCATCTAACAGTTTTACCTTCTCTTCCTCTCAGTCAAGGGCACAAATGTCATCATTATCATCAGTCCAACCTGAAGGCCAAGTGTCACCAAAATAAACAGACCGCTGCAGATAATCCATATTCCGTAGAGCTTTTTAATGACACAATGCAGTTGGGGTCAGAAGGTATTTTAAAAGATCAAAAGGCCAAAGAGGATGATTTTGTCTGCTCTGATGCCCAATCGCTGATGCCCTCAGAGGAGAAGAAGGAAGCTGGTCCGTTGCCAGAAATATCAAGCGGTCAGTTGTGCCTCGCAGTTCCTGTGGCTTCTAGCCCACAGCTTGTGGATGTAGACCGTCAGGAAGTCACCTGTGATGATGATGACATTGCAGATCCAACATGGACTTTTGAGCAGCAGCTGGCGAGCGCATCATCAGTGGAGGAGGAGGTTGATGGGGTAGTGTCAGTGCGGGTCCGGCCTCAGAAAGGGAGAGGGCAGTCACATAAGTCTGCTGACATTAATCCGCCAGCCATGATCAGTGTTGGCAGCGGGAACACTGCTACTAGGTTTTCACCGTTGAAGAGGTCCAGGACCTGTGAAGCCTGGGCCTTTTTCGATCAAGCCACCGATTCGCGGACCAACGTCATATCCCGGCTTTGCTTTCAATGCGACAATAGAGGAAAGAATCTAAAGAATTTAACCACCACCAGCATGAACATGCATGAACATGCATGTAAAGCATGAATTGTTGTGGAAGAATCACTTAGAGAAAAAACGCCACATAGGTCCTGGGCTTCCAACCACCGTGACATCTTCTGCCTCCGCCACTTCCAAGCCCAAGTGGTCCTCTGCTGCCAATGTGCCAGAGCAGCATCGGCAAGCACCATCCCCAGTCCCAGACACTGTCGGCTGATCTCCACCATCAACAACACGGTCTACACCTTACCATTCCACCAGTCTGACCTGCACGCCATACAGCAGCCAGTCCACCAGCCAGCCTTCTGTTTACCAGATGTGGGAGCAGAAGAAACACTTTCACCCCAGCCATCTGAAAGCCAAAAGCTTGAATGTCGGCATTGCCAGGCTGTTGACCTTGGAAATGTTGTCTCTCTGCCTGGTGGACACAGATGGGTTCTGCCACGTCATGGCCCTGGCATGCCCCCAATATCAGATGCTGAGCAGGCATTTCTTTGCCAAAAAAACTGTCCCTGCCCTGGCCCGGCACATTACAGAAAAGATCTTCAGCACTTTGGGCTCCCATCTGTTGTCCACCAAAGGGTCCATCCACTACAGACACTTTGGAACTAGTAAGCACGGTAAAGGGCGTTACATCTCACTGACTGCTCACTGGGTGAGTTGGGTGGATGACAGTGCCTCTGGGGATAACGGGTCTCGGCGGACACTCTTCCAAACTGCTGGAATGGAGCAGAGTCCAAATCCCCAACCTCAACAGGTAGCATCACGTGCCAAGAGAAACCAGGCCGTTCTGAAACTAATGTGTCTTGGAGATCGTTAACACACAGGTCAAGAGCTGTGGACGCCTCTGTGGACTCAGACCGACTAGTGGCTGGGTGCTAAGAACCTGTTGCCAAGCAATGTAGTGTGCAGCAATGGGAGAAATCTCCTTGCTGCCTTTAGGATTTTTAGACTTATGCAGATCCCTTGCCTGGCACGTGTCCTGAACCTAGTTGTGCAGAAATTTCTCAAACGCTACCCGGGTCTTAACTGCCTCCTGAGGAAGGCTCGGGGTCTCCCTGCCAACCGTGTCATTGTTGACGTGGCAACACACTGGAATTTCACCCTCCATATGCTCCAGCGATTGTGGCAGCAGCATAATGCCATTATGCAGTATGAAGTGTCGCATGGCCTGACGAGCAGTGGTGCGGACCTCAGGGTGTTGAGCCACAGAGAGTGGAGGCAGGTGAAGGATCTCTGTAACATAATTGACAGTTTTGAAGTCGCAACCAAAATGGTCAGTCAGGACGATGGCATTGTCAGCATGACCACCGTGGTCATATTTTTACTGCAACAAGTGTTAGACTCTCTGCGGCAGAAGATCCCGGCAGTAATGGAGGAGGATGAGGCGGACACAGAGCCTTACTCGCCGTTGGATGTAGAAGGCCCGACTGTTTCCCAATTGTATCGGTCCTCTTTAGGCGGTGGTTCCAGGTCCAGGGTGGGTGCAGGACGGCAGTTCAGCTCACAGAGTAGAGGGCATAATGCTAGCCAGGCCTCTGGTGACGGTCAGGATGAGGAAGTGGAGGAGGATGATGAGGCAGGGATGGACACCACCGGTACCGATTACCCTTCGGTGGGAAGAGGTTGGCACAGATTTCAGAAGGAGGAGGAGGAAGAAGAGGAGGAAGATCTGGCAAGTGCCCCTCGACCCCAAGGCTTGGGACATCCTGGCAGCATCTCACACATGGGTGCTTGGATGCTACATTACCTGCAACATGACTGACGCTTCAAGGCAATCAAAACGAACAGCGATCACTAGGTGGCCACCCTCCTTGATCCACGTTACATATCAAGAGTGAGCACTTTCCATCCACCCACATAAATTGACAGTAGAATGCAGGAATTTTAGACAGTGCTCATTGACCAACTCGAGACTTCTACACATTCTAATGTCATGGTGGAACAATGTCAGCAACGTGACAGCAGTAGAATGGCAAGTAGCCACAGCAGCAGGCAGTGTGGCAGAAGCGCACTGGTTAACATTTTAACTCATTTTTTACCACCTCACCAACGCCTGCAAGGCAGGGCAGCATTCATAAACACCGGGACCGCCTTCAGAGCATGGTCCATGAGTACCTGCGGCTCAACACAGATGTTTTTGGACTTGATCTGGACCCATTCAAATTCTGGGTGTCCAAAATGGATGAATGGCCTGAGCTTGCTTGACACGCCATAAAAATTTTAGTCTGCCCGGCAGCCAGCGTTATCTCAAAATGCACCTTCAGCACGGCTGGCGGGGTGATAATTAACAAACGTATCCGACTTTCCCCTGAGAACGTGGATCGTTTGACATTCATCAAAATGAATCAAGCGTGGATCTTTGAAGATTTTGTTGCCCCTCTTGCCGATGTCACCGACTAGTAAACTGTAGCACGTCTTCTTGACAATGTGAAATACGCATTCCATCAGCCATCTATTAACATCAGTCATCAGTCCGTCTGCCGTAAGTCATCTATTAACTGTTTCAGGCCCCATACAGCCAAATCAAATTGGGCCCCGACCCATTACTACTTTCTATTTTTTTAACAGATTTGTGGGCCCCTTTTTGATTATGGCCCATGACAGGAGTACTACCTGCACTGCCCTATTGGCACCCTTGGCGGCAGCAGCCGCTACGGGGCCCTGCATCCTGAGGTGTTCCAAAAACCACTTTGACACATAAGACGACACCGGTATTGGAAATGGCACATGGTAACCGGCATGGGTGCCAATAGGGCAGTACTCCTAGTAAAGGGTGAAGGCCCCACTTGATTTAGCTCTGAAACGGTACCACTGCACCGCCTATAACTACGGCCCTGCCAGCTGAACCTCCATGTTCCCCATTGGGATGTTCTTGCTGCCACCATATATATGACATGTTCTTGGGCCCTGGTAAAAAAAAAGTGATGGGGGCTCCTGCCAGTTCCTTGTGACTCTTAGAGCCAAATTTTGTTATGGATGCTAAGTGCAGCTTCTCCTCACCTGCATTGGTATAAAAATTAACCAGAACATCTTCTCCCATTGACTTTAATGGGGTTCGAAGTTCGGTTCGAGTTCAATTAGGTTACAGGTGATTATACAGAATAAAAAAGTGTGAATTTATAAAATAGTATGATTATACGTACACTTTTACAAAGTTTAGCATACAAAGATTAAATTCACCATAAAAAAGTTATCACAAAGCTATACACAAAGGATAACATTCACTAATGTTTATTAGATATAGAAAACTACATAAAAATAGTCTTTGCAAACCAAAGCTATATGCGAAAGATAACATTCACTTATTGTACATCACCGAGTGAGTTTAAACTAACATCTGGCAAGGTAGCATCAGCTGGGAAGCCTTTCAACAGCGACTGCCAGAGTCTCAGTCAGGAAAACAACAATAGATGCTACACAAGGTCTTCCATAGATGAGCTTTGGCAAATGCCCAGAAAGGACCCCGCTTTATAATTTAGTATACTGTGCCACCTTACACCGATATAACTACCTCACATGAGCTTATTGGATGCCATAAAACAGTGCAGACATGATTGACAATCACGCTTGCCACATCAGAACATCCATGATGCACTGGTCAGGTGCCCAAAGCCCATTAGCTGTAAAGCACACAATTAATATTGTCTGGATGTAATGCCAGTCTATTTGGGGGAAGAAATAACAGCTTGTTAGTAAATTCCAAAAGGAGCTAACATAATTATTTACTATGAGAAACATCAGATAGTATTTTATGAGAACACTACATATCCCACTATAATAGAAAAAAAAACAGTTGGCTAGTTCTCACAAGAAATTCAGAAAACACAACAAAATGGTATATGAGCAATAATCAACTACAAATATTTTTTATTACCATTACAAAACCTCCCAGTAAGTAGTAATAGTAGTAGAAGTAATGCTGTGTACTGCTGTCCTTTGTATCAGTGATCTGAAGATCACTGTTACAAGTCCTTTATGTGTAAAAGTGAAAAAAAAGTTAAAAAAAGTTCAGAAAAAGTGAAACACAAACAATAAAATAAAAACACAAACACCGCCCTTTACAGACGCCAATCCCCCGATAAAAGATATAAAATAAAGTACGCATATTTGGTATCGCTTGCATAATGATTTACTCAGAATTGCGATTTTCCTTCATCACACAGCATATAAAATGGAATAAAAAGTGATCAAAAAATCATATAAACGCCAAAATTGTACCCGTTGTTCAGCCTGCTAAAAAAGCCCTTACACAAAGATAAAAAAGATCAGAAGATAGCAATGCATAAATATTGTATTACACAATAAAAACCCTTTTTCTTAAACGCTTCACTATAAAAAAATCCTATAAATTAGGTACCGCCATAATCATATTGACCCACAGAGTAAAACTAGTTTGTCATGTATACTGCATGGTGCTGTTAAAAATAAAAAACACTACTAGGATTGTAGTATTTTCTTCACCCCTGCTTCCAAAAAACAGATTTAAAAGCAATCAAAAAGCCTTACCCCCCAAAAAGGATACCAATAAAAATGTCAACTCATCCTGCAAAAAAAATAAGCCACTACACAGCTCTGTACACAGAAAAATAAAAAAAAGTTACGGCTCTCAGACTATGACGATGCAAAAATTTGCTTTCCCTTTTGAATAAAAACAGTAAAACATAAAATATATACAAATTGGATATCATTGAAATCATATCGACCTGCTGAGTAAAGCGAGCATGTCATTTATACTGCACAGTGACCGCTGTTTTAAATAAAAGTAAAAAACACTATCAGGAATGCTGTATTTTGTTTAAAGCCTCACAAAAACATTTTTAAAAAGCATCATATGAACCCCATAATAGCATCAATAAAAATGTTAACTCATCCCACAAAAACCAAGTCCATAATAAGCTCCATATACAGAAAAATAAAAAAGTTATAGCTGTCAGATTATGATGACATAAAAACACAATTGTTTACAAACACATTTCTATGGTGTAAAATTAATAAAACATAAAAAACTATATAAAATTTGTCACTGCAATTGTATCGACCTGCATACTAAAAGTATCCTGTTATTAATGCTGCATGTTGAATGCTATAAAAATGAAGCCCAAAAACCAATGGTGGAACTGCGTTTTTTTCCCTCCATTTTCATGATCCAGTGCTAAAATAAACTATGGAATACATGTACGCTCAAAACATGAGGGGTGTTGAATCCAAAATGGGGTGACCTCTGGAATTTTTCACCTGCTCTGGTACTTTTAGGACTTTGTAAATGCTAAATGGCACCCACCAAAATCTGTGTTCCAAAAGCCAAATATCAATCCCTCCCTTGTACGCCCTGCCATGCGCCCAAATAGCAATTTGCCCCCACATATAGGGTATTTCCAAACTTGGAAGAAATTGCGTAACAAATTTTGGGGTGCTTTTTTCCCAGGTTTACTTGTATAAATAAAACATTTTCAGCTAAAATTGCAGATTGTGGGAAAAAAAATAATTTTTCATTTTCACAGCCTAATGCTAAAAAAAATTTGTGAAACACCTGTGGGGTCGATATACTTACTACAGCCCTGGATATATTCCTTAAGGGGTGTAGCTTACAATATGGGGTATTTTTAGGGTTATTTATTAAGTTTTAGCACCTTGGGCGTCCGCAAACCTGTAATGGCACCTAAAGAAAATTGTAATGAAAATGAGACCCCAAAGTCAAGTAGGTGCTCCTTCTATTCTGAGGCTTGTGGTTGAGCCAAATAGCGCATCAGGGACACATATAGAATATCTTTCAAAACTGTAGAATTGGGGAAATCGATGTTGAGTCGCAGTTTCCTGGTCACATCTACCGTGTTCCAGTGAATAATGAATACAAATTTAAAATCTGTAAAAAAAAGTGACATTTTGAAATTTCATCTCCACTTTACTTTTGTAATCTGAAAAAAATAAAAAAGTGCTATTAATCCTACCCTCTTTATCATTAAGTGGAACCAGCACTGAACAAGTGGGGTGCACCACTGGTAACTTTTGACCTTCTCTGTGGCTGAGCAGCAACTCATTTCCTGTTTAAAAGCAATTTATCTTTGCCCCACGATCCTTTGCTTTGCTTTTCCTATCTTTCTCCCTTCCAACCTCAGTCCCTGTTTCCTTTTTTATGTTGAAAACCTTGGGAGTTGGGACCAAAGAGGTGTGGCTTCAAAGACTGCCCTGAAAAAAGCTAAGACCCTTTGGTTACATCCTTTTCTGACCTCAACACAGCTGTTTCCTGTGTGTCCAGACACACAGAGCTACTGAGCTTCCTGTCATCAAATGGCTGATGTAGAACTGCAGGGAACCCACAGAAAACAAAATGAAAATACATTACAAAAGTGTTTAACTTTGAAAGTGATGTTATTTGGAAAATACCTTTGTTTCCAATGGACAACCCTCTAGGGTATGTTCACACGGCTTATTTTGACATGGTTTTCGACGAGGTTTTCGGATCGTCTCCGCTTCCAAAACCTCATCCAAAATCTCACCTGAAACACGCTTCTTCAGAAGGGGTTTTTAGGGGCTTTTCCCCGTGAGGTTTTGTGCGATGTTTTGGATGAGGTTTTCGACGAGGTTTTCACCCATACAAATTAATAGCCAGGACAAAAACCACCCCGAAAACCGTGCAGAAAACCGCACCAAAAACCTCGTCCAAAACCACATCAAAATAAGCTGTGTGAACATGGCCTTAAAAGCAAAAAAATAAATAAATAATAAGTATATGTGGAATATGGGCCTCATGTATGAAAAGTGTATAACAGCCATTCAGAGCTCCCCTGTTCTGAAAAAATGAAAGGGGTGCTCTGAATGGCTGTTGTGTTTGTTTATTTAGATGTATTCTTTTCATCAGATGAAGGAGGAATTTTATCACCTGATTTGACATTTTACATTACTGGAGAACTGGAACCATAATCATAATGTTGTGCAAAATAGGTGTCATTTTGCAAATAATTGCCATTGTTCTTTCCACAGTATATGTTTACAGATTACTTTTTTTTAAAGGAATTTCCAGTGAAATAATACTAAAGCCCTGCAATGTTTCTCAAGAAGAACTACTGGATACTATAATCAAGTTAAGTAATGACTCTAAAGTTAGCGGCCTGCTAGTCCAACTACCATTGCCAGGTAAGTGTCATCAATTATACATATAACCAGGTCTGGCTTCAGATTCTGTGATGTCCTGTGCAGTATTTTCTGTGGATGCCCCCTTGTACCATATACCATATAGTGTTCAAATAATACAATTTCCCATTGCCTAAATAAGATTGTGTAATAGTAATGGGGATCTAAGGTCTGGGTGCTGAGATCTTAAGCAAGGGGTGGTTCTGCCTTCGGTCAGTGGAATTGTTACAGGCTAGGAACATTTAGACATGTCTAGATATGTCTAGATATGTCTGGACGCTGTCTGATGTGGCTGTACAATCAACTTGTAAAAATTCTGCAAGTTATTTCAAAACTAAGCAGCTATAAACTACTACAGTATGATCTGATATAACTAAAATGTCTTGTCAGTGTCGGAACAATCGCAATGCCTTCTGCTCTTTGGGGAAATTTTCAAACTTAGCCTAAATGAAACACCAAACAGCCTCATCAGAAACCATTGGCTGTACATTGGATGCAAGATTGATGATCAACACACATCCTGGGCCCTCCATTGTTGTCAAGATGTGCTGTTAATTTTAAAGGGTTGTCGAAAGGTTCTTGCAAAAATGCTGTTTGCTACCCTTTGATATGGGGGCCAAAAGGTTCATGTGCCCGATTTTTACTTTTTCTAACCCAGTGCCCGTTTTTTCTGCTAAGAAAAAAAACCATATATTATCCCCTCTCCCTTTTTACTATGAGACCATCCCCACATGAGAAACTTTAGCCCCAAAACCCCACCAAGACATAAGCCTAGAGGAGGTAGCTAATAGAGATTTTACAGGTGTTGGGAGGGGTCAAAAGGGTTCCTGATTCGATTTGAGCCAGGATGTCTGGGGACCTCACTTATAACACAAGCCAAAATGTATGACTTTATCGGGACTACTTTTTCAAAACAAATGCAATTTTTTTGGGTTTTAAACTTAGCAGATGGCACCTGGTATAAAAGTCTCTAGAATCCATCAATGCTAGCTGACTATTGCAAGACACTAAAACTAGATGCACCAGACATTGACTACAAACAAAAACCAGCTGCAAAACACTTTTGTTTAAGTGGAATTAATGCTGCGGGTAACATTTAATCCCTTCCTGACATTGGATGTACCTGTACGGCCTGGCGGTAAGTGACTTTCTGCAAATGAATGTATAGGTATGTCCTGGACATTAGTGATAAGCGATTTAATAGAGAAAAGTTGAAATCAAAGCGATTTTCACTTTTTCCAAGATCTCAATTCAATCTGGTCTTTTCCCTTAAAATCATATTTACAATCGTGATCGTGGATTCAGATCGTGCCATTTTCCTGTACTTTTTTGGGGGGCCACCAAACCACAGAGCACAGAGGGGGGCAAGAAAGTCACCAGTGGGGGGGGTAGAGATCTCATTGGCTTTAAAAACCATGACCCGTTTTTTTATCCATGTCCGGCATTTTCTGCTTGCCCCCCGACACTTTTTCCCACGTTTTTTACCACGGAAATGCTGCTAGATAGATTATAAGTTAGGGGGACAGCAAGATTAGGAAAACTAGAAGTAATTTGTTAGAGAAAAAAAATTTATACAGCTCATTGCCCAAAAATTCCCTTGCCTCAGTTTCTGATGGTGGGCGGGGGGGGCTTTGTTCTGGGGGCAGCTTCTGCATCAGACATAGCTACGTTAATCTCTCATAAGAAATCACTGTGATATAGCAGCATACTGTATTTCTCTTTCCCAAAACTTCCTTGCAGTAGTTTTCTGAGGAGGGGGGACGTTTGGCTCGGGGGTAGCTTCTGCAGCAGACATAGCTACGAAATCTCTCAAAAGAATTCACTTTTTCTATAATTTTTTATTCGGGAAAAATTAATTCCTTGGCCACAACTCTTTCTGAAATGAATATGGCAGCCATGTCAGGGCACTTAGGAAATAACCTAAACAAAATAGCATTGATCACACTTTTTTGTAAAAATTTATTTTCCCTTTCCCTTATTTTCAAGCTGCAGTTTTTGGGGGGGGACAGTCGATTAAAAAAACCCGTTCTTCCCTAAACCCAATTTTCAAGTATTCCAAGAAAAAATCCTGTTTCTAATCCTTAATGCTTTCGCTAATACCACAGCTTAGATTCCATAAAAAAGTCATTGCTAGCCACTTGGGATTCTAAAATTAAAAGGACTGAAGGAAGAACACTGTTGATTGTTCCACAACACCTAATTTTCATAGATATTCCGTAGAAAAATTTCTACTGCTGGTTGTCAGTTGTCGGAAAAGACCACATGTGTTAGCTATACCATAGAAAAAAAATTCTATTTGTACTCCGGGTTTTCTTGGGGGAAAAGTCCACATTTAAGATCTATTCCTTAGAAAAAAAAAATTCTATTTGGACTCATGATGTGACTGTCAGTTGTTGGACCACATTTATTAGCTATTCCCCAAAAAAAAAAATTATTTGTACTCCTGGTGTGGCTGTCAGTTGTTGGACCACATTTATTAGATATTCCGTAGAAAAAATTCTTTTTTTGCCGCGGGTTTATTTGTGGGGAAATACCACATTTCAGAGAATTCCGTAAAAAAAAAAATTCTTTTTGTACTCCTGGTTGGCTGTCAGTTGTGGGAAAAGACACTTTTTATTAATATTCCGAAAAAAAATTCATTTGTTCCGGGTTGCCCCCATTTTGGGGGAAAAGACAATTTTTTAAATTTTTCCGTAAAAAAAAATATATTTTACCCTGGTTGTCAGTTTGGGAAAAGACCACATTTACAATATTCTGTAGAAAAAAACTATTGCAGTCCTACTTGGCTGTTGTAAAAAAAGGCCTAACAAGAACACTGTTGATTTGGTGTTAAGTTTACAGTTATATAGAAACAATTCTGTTTTTTAAAACCCAGTTGCCATTGGAAAATTTTAAGGGGTTAAGAACATTTGTGATTTTTCTCTTTGCAGTACAGTTTTTTCAATAAGAACTGTGAAAAAATCTTCTAGACCTTTTTAAAATTCCTCTTTTTAACAGGGGGCAACTACAGTGCTAAGTGAGCAAGGAGGGGTTAGGACGGGAGCTAGAGGTACGTGACAAGGCCTTCTTCCATGCTTTCCCCGGAGAATACACAACAAGCACATCGCGTTGCCGGGCCATCAGCCTTCATCGGGTTGGGGGGTTCCCTGTGAATCTCAGTACTGAAGAGCGTCGCCAATCTGTTCTTTAGTGGTTACCACTAGTGTTGAGCAATTACGGTGACTATCGTCATTGGGTCGATGGGCGATCACGGCAATAACCAATAAGATATTCGATGGTCGACGATAGAATTATCACCGATGACCATTAAAGTCCATGGAGAGCGAACAACACCTTCGATGTCTTACACCCAAACATGGCTGGAGAAGCTGGAATTAACGATCCACAACAGTCAAAATGATACGTGCTACCTCCTTAGGCAACACACTTAAGTTATAAAAGAGCCACAGAAAAAAACCACACACCAGTTCACTAGTCCTAATCCTGTCTTGTACCACAGCATGACCTTAAACTGCATCAAATCACCCTCAAATTTAAAAGTGCCGAGAAGGCAGTATTATTTGAACATCATTTTACTTGAACTGGACATTGAATATCCCTGCCCTGGAACACAGCAGGAGCCCCAACCTGAATGACCCCCCCCTAGATTCTAAAACAGTGGCCCGAAAAAGGATCTTTCAAACCACAGTTTAAGTTGAACTGGACATTAACTATATCTGTCCTGGACCGCAGTATGACCATTTAAACCTGTCTGACCCCCAAATTAAAAAAGTGCCGGGAAAAGATCCTTTGAAACCACCATTATAAGTTGAACTGGACAATACTAGTAGCTGTCCTAGACCGCAGTATGACCAATTATACCTGTTCTGACGCCCCAAATTAAAAAGTGCTGGGAAAAGGTAGTCTTTGAACCACCATTTTAGTTGAACTGGACATTGACTATTCCTGTCCCCTGGACCGCAGTAATGACCCATTAACAACTGTCCTGACCCCAAATTAAAAAGTACCGGGAAAAGGAGTCGCTTTGAACCACCATTTTGAGTTGAACGGACCCCCCCCCCCCCAAAAAATTTTTTTTTTTTTTAACTTTTTATAATATCTGTCCTGTACCGCAGAATGACCATTAAACCCTGTCTGACCCACAGATTTAAAAAGTGCCGGAAATAGGAGTTCTTTCAACCCCCACTTTTAGTTTCACTGGACATTGACAATACCTGTACTGTACCACAGCATAGCCCCAACACCTGCATGACCCCCACATTTAAAAGGGTCCGAAAAAGGAGTCTTTCAACCACCATTTTTTAGTTTCACTGGACATAGACTATCCCTGTCCTGGGCCACAGCATGACCCCCTAAAACTGTTTGAGCCCCAAATTAATTAGTGCCGGGAAAAGGAGGCTGTGAACCACCCTTTTAGTGGAACTGGAACATTAAATATATCTTCCTGTACCGCAGTATGGGCCATTAAACCCTGTCTGACCCACAGATTAAAAAGTGCTGGAATAGGGAGCTTTCAACCACCTTTTAGAGTTTCACTAGACATTGACTATACCTGGTCCTGGGCCACAGCATGGCCCACCATGCAAATGACCCCCACAATTAAAAAGTACCGGAAAAAGGAGTCTTTCAACCATCATTTTAGTTGAACTGGACATGAACCATAACCTGTCCTGGCCACAGAATTGACTCATAAAAACCTGTTTTGATCCACAGATCAAAAAGTGGCACTATGCTATTTGGTTCAGTGACTGTCATTTAGATTTTTTTGGTAACTGAACATTTTTTACAGAATTTATATAGGGGAAGTTTTATTTATAGTTTTAATTAGTATCATGTTTGCTTTTTTTCAGTGTGATAAATACAACATACACCCCTCCCTGCAGTATTAAAAGGTATTTTTTACACATTTAGATGTGTTAATTTTTCGTCCGGCACACCCCCACATAAGTAAGACAAATGTCCCTAATCATCCCCAAAACACTTCTTAGTTGAGAAGACATTTTGCCCCTACTGCTTTCTGAACTGATTCAGCCAATCAATTCAATGGTTTCATTTTTCCTCCAAATCCTTCTTCAGTTGATTAGGACAGACTCACCTTGAGATCAAATGATGCGACCCCATGAGAGACGACCAGCCCCAGTAATTTTAAGCCTCCATGTCCTCTGAAAAACCTACATCTGGTCAAGTCTTCCTGTACCTCCCTTGTACAATTCAGAGAATTTTTTTACCAGCTTATTTTGTACATGCTAGTTTTTTAGTAGTTTTAATTCTAGAAAACACTTTTAAAAATAGGATGGAATCCACCTTCTTTGTTTCTCTTTTTTTTAAATTGTATATAAATGGGTTGTCCCTCCAATACAGGGATTACTAAGCTAGTTAAAGATCTTGCAAAAAAACAAGTCATTTTGTTACAATATGTTGTCCATTAACAGTGTCCTACCTTTCGAGTTTCTGACAGCACCCGACACCCTTGAGCCACTCTGGACAATTGTGAAGAACAAATGTCTGTTTTAGAAACAAAATATTTTTATAATAGGACCTGTATAAGCTGCATGTCACTGCAAAATGGCCTCCAAAAATTAAAGCATGACCTATGAGCCACTTTTGGACAATTGTGAAGAACAAATGTCTGTTAGAAACCAATTTTTTTATATAAGAGGATCGGTATTATAGCTTGCATGTCACAGCAAAAAATGCCCCAAAAATTCCAAAGTCATACCCTTGAGCCAATTGGACAATTGTGAAGAACAAATATGTCTGATTATAAACCACATTTTTTTTTTATGATAGGACCTGTAGTATAGCTGCATGTCACAGCAAAATGCCCCCAAAAATTCAAAGCTGACCCTTGAGCCACTTGGTACAATTGTGAAAACAAATTGTCTGTTTAAACAACATTTTTTTTATAATATGACCTGTATATACTTGCATGTTCACAGCAAAATCCCCCAAACAATTAAAAGCATGACCCTTGACCACTTTTGGACATTGGTGAAGAACAAATGTCTGTTAAAAACAACATTTTTTTATAATAGGACCTGTAGAATAGCTGCATGTCACTGCAAAAAACGCCCCCAAAAATCAAAGCATGACCCTTGAGTCACTTTGGACAATTGGAAGACAAATGTTTTAGAAACAACATTTTTTTTATAATGGACCTATAGTATAGCGCATGTCACTGCAAAATGCCCCACAAAAATCAAAACAGTACCCTTGAGCCCAATTTTGACAAATGTGAAAACACATGTCCTGTGAGAAAAAACATTTTTTTAGAATAGGAAGGACTCATAGTGTTGCTGCATGTTCAAAGCAGCAAAAGCCCCAAAAATTATAAAAAATGACCTTTCTCAGGCCACTGTTAAAATTGTGAGGGAGAAATGCCACTTTAGAAGCCACATTTCTGTTCCAAAGACCAATGCTTATGCTATATCTCACAGCATCATGACCCCAAATAAATAATAAATAACCTCTCAGCCACTATTAAAAATTGTGAGGGAGAAATGCCACTTAAAAGCCACATGTCTGTTCCAAAAGGACCATGATTATTGTATGTACCTCACACAACACGACCCCAAAAAATTATAAATATGACTGCCAGCCACTATTAAAAATTGTGATGGAGAAATGCCACTTTAGAAGCCACATTTCTGTACCAAGGACCATAAATTATAGCTTTATCCTACAGGCAACGTGACCTCAAAACATTTAACAATGCGAAAAACTTCTACAAGATAAAGTATTAAAGTGGAATAACGATGTTGTCAATGAAACCTTGCCGTCTTTTACAGTCTCCTCACAGCAAAACACAAAAAGAACTGTTGGAAAAGATAATAAAAATTGCAGTAAGAAATATTCATTTTAAAAAAAAGTTTCCAAGAGGGAACCATTCACTGTTTGAAGAGGAAGAGAAGTAGACCGCAACTAATCGGTGACTTTCCGCAATTGGGGGCCGACAACATCATCAGAGTCCATGGCCTGAAATTCATCTTGATGACAGTCAAACGATACCACTTTTCCTGTGGAAAGCCGGATGCGTTTTTGTCTGTAATGAACTCCTCCCAGCTTGAGCTGAAAGGTCCGCTCAATTTATGACGCTGGCTGCTGGGCAAGGAGCAACACCTCTATGGCGTTGGCGAGCGAGCTCGGCCAATTGTCCATTTTGGATACCCAGAAGTCTATTGGGTTTCCCGGAACACACACAAAAACAATCGTGTTGAACACAGATATCCGTGCACCATGATCTAAGCTGGTCTCTGTGTGTTGGAATGTGTCCCAGCATTGCATGCGTTGGGGAGGTGGTAAATACAGGATTGCCAGAGGTCACACCCATTAGGCTTTTGCCCACCTTGCCCTGCTGCTGCTGCCGCTAGGTGGGGGGGGGGGGGGGGGGGGCGGCTACTTGACACTCCTACTGCGTCCACGTCGCTGATGTTGTCCACCAGGACATTTTGAAGAAACGGAATCAACGCAACAGAGTCTCCAGTTGATCTATCAGCAAGGTCATCCATTTGCCTCATTTTACTCCTCTATTTGGTGGGGGAGGACAATCCTGAGTTTTGTTTTTGTACCGGGGACCAGAGGGTGGCCACCCAGTAACTGTTTTGTTCATTTTGATGGCCTTATGCGAGGAACAGGTTGGAGGAAATGAGAAACCTAGCTCTCATGTGAGAGATGAGCCTGATTTCCAAAGCCTCTGGTTCAGGGGCACCAACTACTAAGCAAACTGATCTTCCTCATCTTCTCTCCGCCTCAAATTCCGCGCCAACCTCATTCCAAAGGCAGGGACGATCGGATAACGTCGTGTCCTAGGAATACCTCCTCCTTCTCCTCTCCTCCTCCGCTTCCTCCGTCACAGCTTCAACATCTCTGACTTGGCCCTGAGATGATGCAACCTGAGAGCTGATGCCCTGCCTGGCAACTAGCCCTGACCCCGAACACTGCCTAAATTGAAGACCGATAAAATGATAACTGTCGGCCTTGTTGATTCGAATGGAGAGAAAGGCTCCGTGTCCTCATCTGAGTCCCGTCTCATCCTCCGTCGCTCTGCCGGCGGAACCTGTTGTTTCCAGAGTGTCCACCGATCGCGTTCCCAGAACTATGAATCAACCACAATTCTCATGCTGACAAGGGCATGCGTTTTCGCACTGACCATTTTGGTGGCCTTCTTCAAAACTGCAAGGATGGGCAGAGCTCTTTCACCGTCTTCACTCTCCGTGGGCTCAACACCCCGAGGTCCAGCAACCGCGTCTTGTCAGGCCATGTGTCACTGTTCGTTACTGCGTAATGGGCAATGCGCTGCTGCCACAACCTGGAGCAGGTGGGGTCGTATTCCAGCGTGTTGCCACGTCAACAATGAGGACGGTTTGACGGAGCCGAGGCTGACCTGCAAATCTCAGCCAAGCGGGACAAGCAGGGTGCGAACGGCGGAAGTGGCGAACTTAGACTTCGAGCCTTCCCAGCAGGCATCCAGACCCGTGTAGCTCTTTAGAAATTCTCTGACGACAAGGGTTCATGACATTTGTTGCAAGAAAGGAATGTGCTCCAGCCTACCGCTCTTAAGGGCGCCATCAGATTTCGCCCGTTATCCGCACACCACCTGCCTGGCACAAGGTTCTTGGCACCCAGCCAGCGCTCGTCTCGTTGCGAGAGCCGTCCACAGCTCCTGACTCTGTTGTTGGACGGTCTCCAAGACAGATTGAATTTTCAACACGGCCTAGTTTCTCTGGGCACGTGATGCCAACCAGAGGACCTTGGGGGAAAGAGCCCTCACATCCCTGCGGTTTGAAGAGCGTAGCCGCCGAGCCTGAGAGCCAACCGTCACCCCCAGAGACCATCCACCAAACTCACCCAGTGAGCATTCACAGAGAATAAAGCGGCCTTGCCGGCTTACTATCCATGTGTCGTGTCAAGAGGACGTTTCGCGGCCACAGATGCAGACAGACTCGCTTTATATTTTAGATGACACGTGGCTGGCCAGGGCAGGGACGCGCCTTTTTCTGGCAAAGAAATGCCGGCTCGCTCGGTATTGGGGCAGGCAAGGCCATGACGTGGCGGAACCCAGCTGTGTCCACCAGAACGAAAGGCAACATTTACAAGGCCAAAAGCCTGGCATAGCCGACATTCAGGCTTTTGGCTTTGGGATGGTTTTTGGTTAAATTGTTTCTTATGCTCCCAAACCTTGAATACATAAGGCAGCTGCTATACCTGGCCGCTGTACGGCGTGCAGGTCCAAACTGCGGAAGGGAAAGGGGTAGGATGGGTCTCCTGGTGGTGCATGTAGGGTACTTGTGAACGGTGAGGCTGAAGCGGCAGCTGATCCACTGAGCATGACTACTGAGAAGACATGGGCAGCTGAGGAACACTTGTGGTGGCGGAGGAGGAGGAGGCGGAGAGCAGAGGTGGTGACAGGTGGTTGGAGGCCCGGCGTCGGTCTGGGCCCTTTTTTGGCCAAAGTGTGGCCTCCATTTCAACTCATGCATTCGCTGCATGTGACTAACATTTTTTGGTGGTGGTTAACCACCTAAGGTTCTTCCTCTGACTGATGCTTTTACGGAAAAGGCGGCATATGACATGCGCTGTGAATCAGAGGCTTAGCTCAAAGAAGGGCCCAGGCTTGAGAGGCCCTGGACCTTTTTGACGGCGATAAGCGAGGAGCAGGTTTCCGCTGACCGTGGCTGGTCAATCATATCAGCGGACTTCTGCGACCGCCCTCTCTCCTTTTTGAGGCGGGACCCTGTACTGACCTACCCCATCGTCTTCCTCTTCGTCCAGTGATGAAGCGCTCGCAAGCCAGAAAATTCCTCTTGAAAAGACTACGTTGGAGTCCGCAATTCGTCATCATCACCATCAACACAGTGATGTTGGTCTTCCTGCACATTCTGCATCCAGGAGCTGCGGGCTACAAGCAAGAGGGACTTGCAAGGCGTTTGCCGACCGCGCAGCCCGGGTTTTTTTGCCGATTGACCGGCTTCCTTCTCCCCCACTGATGGCATCAGTAACTGGGCGTCAGAGCATAGAAAATCATCCTCTTTGGCCTCTTGATCTTTTTAACATGGCCTTCTGACCCCAACGCATTTTGTCATCAAAGAGGTATTAGACAATGGATATTATCCACAGTGGTGGGTACATGATTTTGACATTTGGGCTGCTTCATGTTGACGATTGTGATGAGCTGATGACGACATTTGTGGCCGTGTCGGGGATGACGAGGAGGTAAGAACTCGGATGCAGGTGCATTAACCACTGAAGACCATTTGGCGACGCTGTCGATACTGAAGAATTCACAGGGGCCCTGGACCCAGTGAATGACAGTCCCTGACGTCCTAGCAACTGACGAGTCCCTGGCATGCGTGTTTGTCGCCAGGCACTGGAAGGAGCACTTCTCTTGTACATCTGTCCTCCATGTCCTAACCCCCCTCTTTGCTCGGCTTACTACCTGAATTTCGCTCAATGTTCAAAATATAAAAATGTGAGAAGGTATGGAAGAGTGTTTTGGAAAGTGTCCCTTATTTAAAAGACGGCAAATCACAGCTATCTCAATCTTCTCATATCGAAAAACAAAATGCTGGAATCAAATTTAACTGCAAAGTAGAACCTATCACAAAGCTTGACTGAACAAAAGTGAAAAAAAACACCTGTCTGAATGCAAAACGATATTATAAAAGGTATTTTTGGCACCTATCAGTACACCCTGTGGTGACACAAAGTTGCTGGATTCAAATTTAATAACTGCAAAGTAGATCTATCAACAAAACTTGACGGAACCAAAAGTAAAAAAACACCTGTCTGAAAATGTATACCGGATATTTAAAAGGTTATTTTTGGCACTATCAGTACACCTGTGTGCTACAAAAAGTTGCTGGATCAAATTTAAACTGCAAGTAGATCTCTCAACAAAGCTTGGACTGACCCAAAAGTGAAAAAAAACACCTTCTGAAATGTATACCGATATTAAAAGGTATTTTTGGCCACCTTTCAATTCACCTGTGGTGACTACAAAATTGCGTATTCACATTAACTAGCAAAGTAAAGCTCTATCACAAAGCTGTACTGCGCCAGAAGTGAATAATACACTATCTGAAATGTATTCGGATAATAAAGTAATTTTTTGGGGCACCCTTCAATTCACCAGTGTTGACTACAAAATGCTGTATTCCAAATTAAAACTGCAAAGTAGATCTATCAACAAAAGCTGGCCTGCGCCAAAAGTGAAAAAACAGCGTATCTTGATATTTTAAATTCGGATTAATAAAAGGTATTTTTGGCACCTTTTAATTCCCCTTTGGGGACTAAAAAAATTGCTTATCACATTTAAGTGCAAGGTCCCCTCAATAACAAAGCGTAGTGCCCAAAAGTGAAAAAACACATATCTGAAATGTATTCGACAATAAAAGGTATTTTTGGGCACCTTCTTTCCCCTTTTGGTGACTACAAAATTGCTGTATTCACATTTAACTCAAAGTACCATAAACAAAGCGTACTGCGCCAAAGTAAAAAAACACGTACTGAAATTTTTTTTCGGTTAATAAAAGGTTTTTTTTGGCACCTTTCAATTCACCTGTGGTGACTACAAATTGCTGTATTCACATTTAAGTGCAAGGTGCCTCAATGAACAAAGCTGTACTCGTCAAAGTGAAAAAACACGTTCGAAATTATTCGGAAAATAAAAGGTATTTTTGGCACCTAAAACCTGTGCTACTGCAAAATTCTGGATTCTAATTTAAACCTGCAAGTTGGCTATATAAAAACAAAGCTGGAAGGGGCAAAATTGAAAAAAAAACACCATCGAAAATATATTGAAAATAAAAGTGGATTTTGCACCAACAAAGAGCCTGCATTACTAGAAAAAAATTTTGTATCCAAATTATAATTCAGGCTCCCCCAATATCCAGGAAATATTTCAATAGAAAAACTGTTAATAAAAAAGCTTTGCAGTGCAATGTCTACACAAAGGGGCACATGTATGATCGGCTTTACGCCTGTTTTTTGGCATAACCGCGCCCCCAGCCCAAATCCCCTTGGGACGGGGGGATTCAGTGTTAGGCCCAGCTTTTCGCCACTTCCAGCTGCGCCCTGCATGAAGGGGTGGGCAGGGGCGCGGTGGGGGCGGGGGGTAGGGGGTTTGGGGGCGGGACCCCGGGCGCTCGAAAACTCCAGGCATGTACAGGGAAAGTCGGAAAAGCGAGGCGCAGTGCAGCGCTCGGCAGCTCCAACGGGAAACCTGTTTTTTTTTTTGTCTAAATGCTCCGGCAGGGCGAAGTGAAGCAGGATCAAAAAATGCAGCAAACATAAACGCTACGAAATCTCGGCGCCCGCTCCGTGCACAGGAGTTGATTCCGAAAAAATCACCTTTAAAAAGGCGGAAAAAGTGTCGAAAAAAAAACTAACCTAAAAAAAAACATAAAAAAAAAAAAAAAAACCACTTTCCAAACCAAAGGGGCGCAATACAGAATTATAAATTTTGGTAAATTGCCGGTAAATACAGTAATTCAAATTCTAAAAAACCTATTCTCTTTGGGTCGGCAAAAACCGGGCCAATCAAATAGGACAACATGAACCTTTAAAAAAACCAGGGGAAGGATTGACCAATCAAATAAAATTGGGGGACAGTTAAAATACAAAAAAATGCTAAAAAGAGCTATGGTTTAACAAAACCGGGGGGACGGGGCTAGCTCAGCCAATCGAATAGAGCGACAAAGACCCATTCTAGTCTATGAGAATTTAGACCCAATAGAATCCAGGGGGGATAATTAAAAAATCAGTAAAAAAACAAAAAAGGAGCTGTTTTCTGACAGCGGGGCTTGGGCTATCCCCCAATCAAAGCGGACCTTCTCCCCATTATAGTCAAAGGAAGATGGGCGCACTGAAATCTTCGGCGCTCACGCCGTGGGGCATGAAGCTTTAATAAAAAAATTATTTTGATTAAGGTAAAAACATTATCAAAAAAGAGCAGAACCCTTTCTTTAAAAATAAAGCTTTAAAAACCCGAACAACGCGTTTTGTCGCCGAGACCGGCGCTAAATGGGGAATTGCAATAGAGAAATTGCCGGGAAATACAGTATTTCAAATTGTTTAGCTTTTCTCATTGGTGGGGGCAAAGCCACCATTCAGAATAGGAGCACAAAGACCCATTATATCCTATGGAGAATTTTGGGACCAAAAAAAAGGGAGCGACAGTGGCCCTTTCAAACCTATGGGAGTATTAACCCAATCAGAATAGGAGCGACAATGCCCTATTATATCCATGGAGAAAAATTGACCAATCATATTCAAGGCCGGGACATTTTTCAAAATACATAAAAAATGCAGAAACAGCTATTGGTTGAAGCGGGGGGGGCTCGTCCCTTAGCCAAAAAGAGCGGAGCTACTTTCTCAAAAGGGGTTCATGGGGAAAAGAAATTCTGAGGGCCTCTGTGAGGCAAAATTAAAAGGGGCGCCGTATTTGGACAATGGAGGCAGCGACGTCCATGGGTTTTTCTAATGCAATCTGAAATAAAACGTACATGGCCGAAATAAAATTAAAACATACAGAAGTTTTCCCCGATGTGTAAATTTTAAAAAAATGATAATATGGGGGTAATGAAAAAAAAATTTAAATCAATAAAAAACATGTTTTTTTCTTTATTTTCCAGCCCCCCAACTATTGACCTTGGCTAACGAAAATAAAGAAAAAAAATTTTAATTTTTTAATTTTTTTTTTTTTCGTTACCCCCCCTATTATTATTCGTTTTTTTATACACATCCGACAACTTCGTGCCAAAAATTTGATTTTTGGCCAGAAAAGTTTTATTTTTGATTGCTTACTGTTTTTTAACTGTCCCCCCTTTGAATTGATTTGGTCAATTTTTTTCCCCTAGGGAAAAAAATAAAAAGGGACATTGTCCTCCAAATTTGTTTTCAATTTTCCTCTAGGTTATAATGGGGCATTTTTGCCCATTCTATTTGGGGGTTTATGCTGACCAATGAGAATAGCTGAAAAAATTTTAATACTGTATTTCCCCGGCGATTCTCTCTATTTTCAATTTTCCCCATGTAGCGCCGGTCTCGGGGACAAAACCCTTGGTCGGTTTTTAACGCTTTATTTTTTTAAAAAAGGTTCGCTCTTTACTATAAGTTTTTTATTTAATAAAAATAATTTTTTTATTAATACTTCATGCCCCACAGCGCTGAGCACCGAATTGCATTGCTCCCACTTCCCTAAATTAAGGGAGAATAGCTCCGCTCTGATTGGGTGGATCCAAACCCCCCTAGCCGCCAAACAGCTCTTTTCTGTCTTTTTTTTATTTTGAATTATCCCGTCGTGGGTTCTGATTGGTCAAATTTTTCCCCTAGACAGAATGGGTCTTTGTCGCTCCTATTCTGATTGGTCAATAATTCTCCTAGGTTTTAATGGGTCTCTTTTGCTCCTATTCTTTGGCTGAGCCAGCCCAGCCCCCGCTACTCAGCCAATCACCTCTTTTCAGCTTTTTCAGTAATTTTTAACTTCCCCCCCCTGGATTCTGATTGGGCTAAACTCCCATAGGGTAGAATGGTCCCCTTCGCTCCTATTCTGATTGGCTGAGCTACCAAGTCCCCGGGAGCTTTTAACCCAATTTAGCTCTTTTTTTAGCATTTTTAAATGTATTTTTTTAACTTTCCCCCCCCGCCGTGGAAATTTTGATTTGGGCTAAACTTCCCCATAGGTTTTTTAAGGTTTACTTTTTTCTTTCCATTCTGATTGGCCGTTTATGCCCAAACCAATCAGAATAGCTTTCTGAATTGAATTTCTGATTTTTTCCCCCCCCAAAAATTTTTTTAATATCCGAATTCTTGAATTAGGATATTGGAAGTGATTTTTTTTTGTATTTTTTTATTTTTTAGGTTTCAGCTCTTTTCCTGAAATTTAAGCCTTTATAAAGGGGATTTTTGATTCAGACTCCCACCACTCTGGAAAAAATTTCTTGCTGTTCCCCCTGTCTCGCATCGGAACTGTTTTTCGGGGCAGTTTCCCCCACGGGGCCCCAATCCCGCCTGCCCCCCATGTCCCCGCACTGGCCCCAAACACCTGGCAGGGGGCAGGGAACTTTTTCCCGCATGCGAGTGCACCCCCCAACGGGGAATCTTAGGCGCACGCCCACTGCCCTTGGCCCCGACGCGCCCCACACACTGGCGGGGGGCGGGGACTTTTCCCCGCAGTATACCCCACTACCTCCGGCGCCAATCAAGGCGCAGAGCCGCACTGCCCTCAGTCCCCACTCGCCTAACACACAGGCAGGCGGCGGATTTACATGAAATGTATAGCCCCCCGGCCCCCGACATAAATCAGGCGCAATTTCCCCCGGAAAAAATGGCGGAAATTGCCCCCGCCCGGCGAGATTTAACATGTCGCCCTAACTTGGGGAAATACACTCACCCCGGGCCCCTTTTTTAGGGACACCTTCCAACTGCCGTTAAAACTTAATTTCTAATCACCAATCACATGGCGCAAATCAGTGATTTAGGCATGTAACATGACAAGACAAACCCTGCAGTTCAAACCGGCACAGATGGGGGAAAAAAGGTATTTTTGGTGCCTTTGAACTGCATGGTTGTTTGGTGCCAGAAGGGGGGGTCTGAGTATTTCAGAAACGCTGATCTCCTGGGGGGTTTTTCACGCACAACCATCTCTAGGGTTTACAGAGAATGGTCCAAAAAGAAAAAACACCAGTGACGGCAGTCCTGTGGGCGGAAAAGCCTTTTGAGCCAAGGTCAAAAAGGGGAATGGGCAACTGGTTCGGCGATAGAAAGGCAACAGTGACTCAAATAGCCCCCCTTTTAAACCAAGGAAAGGCAGAAGAGCATCTCTGAACGCACAGAAACGGCGAATTTTTGAGGCAGAGGGGCCCAACAGCAGAAAGAAATCACACCGGGTGCCACCCCTTTTTTCCAAAGAACAGAAACTGAGGCCCCCAATTTAAAGAAAAACCCCAAGCTTAAATCAAAATTGGGACATAGAAGTTTGGAAAAAAACGTTGCCGGGTTCTATGAGTCCGTTTTTCTGCTGCACATTGGGAACGGTGGGTTCAAAATTTTTGGCGTCAACAACATGAAAGGCCTTGGATCCATCCCCCTTGAAACAAGGGTTTTCGGGCTGGGGTTGGGGGGTGTCATGGTGGGGGGAATATTTTTTTTGGCACTTTTTTTGGGCCCCCCTTGGGTAAAAATTTGACATCTTTGCAACCCCCCTTGGGGAAATTCTATCCCAAAAGAAGAAAAGAGCCAGTTCTAAAGGGCAAAAAGGGGGGCCCAAAAACCCGTACTTCATGGGGGAAACCTAAAAAAAGGGGCCGGGTTGAGGTATATCCAGTATTTTTTAAAGAGCTTGCCCGGGTGTTCCCCCAGCGGGCCCCCCCCCCCCCGCTGCCCCCTTTTGATTTAAACAGGGGTAGATGCCCCTTTAAAAAATTCCCCTACCTAACTACATAAACTTTAAAAATCTCTGATCTAACTAATTTGTAAGATCACAGCAAACATAAAGTTTTCTCTGGGGAAAAATAAAAAAATTTTCCCGCTAGCTTTTTGGAAACGGGCAAAACGCAACGTCCTACTGCTATGAGGACGCTAAACAGACACTGACATGAACAGAAGGGCTTTTTTCAATGTAAACGAGGTAAATTTGTTTTTTCCCTAGCCAATCGCAACCATACACTTTCCCACCCTGACGCCCGCGCCCCCACATCTCACCCTGCTCCTTCTGTAACGTTTGCGGGCCCCCAAAAATGACGGGAAAGCCCAAAAAAGGCGCATATTATTAGTTGATGAAACAGATTTTTAACCTAAATTATCGCATAAACAAAAAAAATTCGATCAACATAAAACTGTGCCGTTTTTCAATTTTTCGATAATAATGCTAAAACACTAGTTAACACAATTTGCATCCATTTGGTTTTTCAAAATCTTCGCCCCTCCCCTTTCCACGGCCAAAAATGTCTTTCATCATCTAAACATCCAGCCTAAGCAAAAACCCGCCCACATGTAAAACCAATTAAAAACCCCACGTGGATAATCCATTTTTCGAAGCCCTTCGATAAACCAATGCGGGGGGGGTTTCAGAAGGCATTTAAAAAGGGGCCAAAGAGAATGATTTTGTCTGCCCCCTTTAAACCCCCAAAACGCTGATGTCCTCAGGGGAAGAATGAAGCGGGTCAGTCACAAAAAATCCCGAGCGGCAGCAAGGGCCTTTGGGCAGGCCTAGGGCTTCAAACCCTTTCAGCTTCGGGCCCTGTAGACTGTCAGGACGGGGAAAATCACCTGTGACAGGATGTTGATAATGACATTGCGGTTTTCCAAACCCCGGTTTTTTTTCCAGCAGCATTTTGCTTGGAGTGCCTCCATTTGAGGGGGAGGAAATGGGGGGTATTTGTTAAAAGGGCCCTCAAAAGGGAAAAGGGCAGTTGCACAAGCCCCGCGGGACATTAATCCACCTGCCAGGTCAGGGGTTTGGCAGGGGAAACCCAAAAAACCGATACTGGGTTTTTTCCAAAATCGAAAGGTTCGGGGACCTTTTGAAGCCGGGGCCCTTTTGCGATCAAGCCCCCAGTTCCCGCCGCCCGACGACACAAACCCAGATTTGCCGTAAATGAAATCAGAAGAGGGAAGAATCTAAAGATTTTAACCACCATGAACATGAAAGGGCACATGCATCTAAGCATAAAATTTGATGTGGAGGAATCACGGGAGAAACGGGGGGCCCAAACGGGCCCTTTGGGATTCCAACCCCTGTGACACCTCTGTGTCCCCTCCTCCTCCGCACCCCAAAACCCAACCCTTCCCCCTGCTGCCCCTGCCCCCCAAAGGGGCATGACAACCCACCACCCCCAGTCCCAAACGGGCCGCCCAATTACCCCCAACCACCAGAGACACAGCCTACCCCATCCCCCTTTCCCAACCATTTTTGATCTGCATGCCTTTGCCCCGTCCGCAGCAGCTAGCCTTCTGTGTCCCAAAGGTGTGAAGCAGAAGAAGTGCTTTAAACCCCCCCATCCCAAACCAAAGCCTGATGTCGGTTTTCCCAGGCTCTTGGCTGGGGAAAATTTTGCCTTTCCCCCTGGTGGACACAGAGGGGTTTCCGCCATTTTTTTTTCCCTGGCATCCCCCAACACAATCCCAAACAGGCATTTTTTTTTCCCAAAACCCGGGCCCGGCCCTAGCCACCCCCCGTGTCAGAAAAAAATCTCCACGTGTTGGCTGAAATCTTTTCCCAAACAAAGTCCATCTAAACCCACAAGAAAACATGGACTTTTAAAGCCGGTAAAGGGCCCGGGGTTACATTTCTGTAACGCTAAACGGGGTGATTGGGGGAAAGTGATGTCCCCGGGTTGATCGATTTTTTGGTATTGAGGGAAGCGAACCCAAAAAAAAGTTCGAGTTCAGTAGCACCTCGAATTTTGAGGGGTTTGGGGAAGGGAAGTTCAAGTCGAACTAAAAACCCCGAATTTTCAAACCCCTTTTGAAATAAATGAGAGGAAAAAGTTCGGGTTAAATTTTTTTTTATACCCATCCGGGTTTAGGAAAGGGGGAAATTAAAGCATCCAAAACAATAAAAATGATACGGGGAAACCAGTTAGTGAAAAAAATTTTGGGCTCAAAGGAGCCCACAAAAAAAAATTTTACAGGGCAAAAATAATTCTTTCCCTTTTTCAAGGGCTAACTGAAAAGATGGGGACAGTGTAGTTAAAAAGGAGGTCCCGGGCGCTAGAGCTCCCACGGGGCCCCTTTGACACTTTAAAAAAACACCAAAAATGGAAATGGCACAGGGAACTGGCAGGAGCCCCCTACCCACTTTTTTGCACCAGGTTTTTTTGTAAAAAAAGGGACTTTGACAAATCGTTTGCTTTTCCCAAGCTTTCCCCCACAAAACCAGCACCTGATCCCCTTATACCCTCAAAAAAAAATTTGCACTAAGAAATTGACTATTTCAAACAAGGTTTTTTTTCCATGGCGTTTCTGCAGCTGCAGCAGGCTATTTGCCTTCTATTTGCTGCCACAATTTGATGTTTTTTTCCCAACCTAAAACATTAGAATTTTGAAAAGGATGCAATAGATGCCCTTAACAGTTGGCCCAATAGCCCTGTCTAAAATTTTCCTTTCCCTTTCAAACTGTCAAATTGGTGGGTAGAAGGAAATTGCTCTTTTTTGTTTTGTCCCCGGGGGATAAAGGGGGGTTGGGCCACCCAGCAAACCGCGGGTTCTTTTTAATTCCCTTTGAGGAAATGTAAAATTTGAAATGAAAAATTGAAAAAAATTTTTTTCCCAATATGACCTTTACTTTTTGGTGTTTTTTTTTACGTGCCCCGGGATCCCAAAACCACAAAAGATGCCCCTTATGGAACTGAAAGAATAAAATTTGCAAGAAAAAATAAATTTAAAAAACCAATATTTTGTGAAAAGGCCCTTTACAAATTGTTTTTTTTAAACCCGCAGAAATGACCACAAAACCAGCACAAATCCCCCTTAGGGAAACCCTCAGAAAAAAAATTACTAGAAGAAATAAAGTATTGAAATAAGCTTTTTTTCCCCAAAAAGGGACCCTTTATAACTTGCGTTTAAAAGGGGCCCAAAAACCACAAAAAGAAAAAAAG
>JAODAL010018988.1:0-73229 GCA_025379985.1 Phyllomedusa bahiana | reverse complement strand
TACCAACCACACCAGGTTAATGAACAAAAGAAACAGCAACAGGACAAACCAGGTGTGGTTGACACATAATTACTTACAGTAGATAATACTGTACAAAAGGCTATTCTTGTGTATTGGTTTTGTATATAGATTGAATTAGGTTTTTTTAACTGGGGAAATCCTAAAGGGTTGTCTCACTTAATTGTTTCCCAATTTTAACCTCAGTCCTGTTTTCTTGTTTTCATTTTGAATTCAGGGCGTGTTTACTTGCTCACTAGCTGCAGAAACCAGGTCTGTAAGCTATACAACCAACGCCAAGCCTATCAGGATAGATCAAACAGGTCTGTAGCTAACGACCTCAGAGCTGAAGTAATCCAACAAGAGGAATAACTCGGAATAGGTATGAACACGATAATCACATATATTGACAAAGTGACTTGTTTTTGCAAGATCTTTAACATAAAAAGCAATCCTTGTAGCGAGACAACCCCTTTAATAACAAGTGTGTCCAAAAAGTTCATTCTGTCAATGTTGTGATGCAGGGTGTAGTTCAGCACAGAGTTCAAGGTGTGGTGAAATTTCATGAGTGTATCTAGGTTGCCACCCCACACACAAAGGATGTTGCCCGGAGTATTTTAGCATGTTATGTTCCTAAAACAAGGAATAGGGATATACGGTCAGTTTCAAATATGGACATTACTTCCTTCCCATATTCCTTTTATGGCAGGATTTTAGCTATCACTAATCCTGGCTTCTAGCAGCCGTTATCTGACCAAATTTATAGAAAAATGTGACATTATTTACTTAAAATCACAGAAAAATAACCATACTCACATCACAATGGCAGAACAAAAGAGAGACATTGCACAAGTGCAGAATACTGATGAACAATTGCTCACACACCTATCCATGAGGGGAGCAATTACTAAGTATATAACTGTATATAGGATGAAAACCAGTTCACACTAGTATGCTGAAAAGCAACAGTACCATACAGGGGTGATTAATCAAGTGCAAAAGTGCTGATACACAACTAGTCACACGCCTACTATAAATAAGGTGGGTGATTTCTAGTATTACAATCACACATAGGTAAGACTTATATAAAGTGCCAGTTATGAGGTTACATGTAGTACACCATGCTGGCTTACAGCCAATTGATGACGCCTCTACTATTTGATTGAGTGGGCTGCCCAGCATTTTCCAACACAAAATACTGACACCTTCTGCTCCACAGTATTACAGGGTAAAACTACATACTGAAAAAATATAAAAAATTAGGTATTAATTGATATTATGGCCAAAACACGCAAGCTCGCAACACACGTAAAGGGTTCTCATTATGCTGCTAGTTTCTACACCAGCCCAACTAGCAATTTACAAAAAACTTACAGAAAAAGATTATTTAGGGTGCATCCCCACAGCATAGGACAAATACCGGCCGGTTTGCCGGCTGGTATTTGTCCTGTTTTGCGCCCGTCCCCACGGCCGCGGGGGGGACGGCTTTTCTCCGCGATAAGTGGAGAAGAGCCCTCCCCCCTCCCATTGAGAAGCACAGATTCCGTCCGAAAACCGACGGAAGAAGGTGCTTGCTCAATGTTTGGCCGCCGGACCGCGGGCGGCAAAACCGCCGGGCGGAAAACCCATGCAGTGGGGACTGCTGCACGTGTTTTCCATAGAGCACAATTGTGCTTTATGGAAAACCCGTGCAGTGGGGACATGCCCTTATTTAACCCCTTTATCATGCCGGTAAGGAACAATGGAGCCATTCAGACGCCATGGCGATCGCGGATGCATCTTGGTACAACCTTGTACATTTGTTTTTATAATGCAGGAGGGCATACAAGAAATCGAGTTCCCTAGTGGTCAAAAATATTAAAAGTTTAAATAACCCTCCGTTTGACATTTTAAAAATAAAAAAAATAAAAAGCTACACATAATCGCCACGTTCATAAAACTCTGATCTATTAGATGTATTAGATGACCACAAAGCTTATTCAGACATTGTTTGGATGCTGATTTTTCAGCACCCAAAACATCATCAAAACTTCGCCTGAAACACGCTTCTTCAGAAGAGGCTTTTGACGAGGTTTTGGATGAGGTTTTCAACACTGTTTTCACCCATACAAATTAATAGCCAGGGCAAAAACCACACTGAAAAGCGCTCCAAAAAAGCACCGAGAAACATGTCTAAAAATATGTTGAAAAACGCATCAAAAACATGCCGAGAAACGCGTCGAAAAACGCAACGAGGTTTTAAAGCTTTCATCGATTCCTACTGGGATTTTTTTAGCACTGAAAATGCTTGAAAAATTAACATGATGCTTATTTTTCAGCGCCCAAAACAGCTCCCAAAGAAGCGCCTAAAATGCATGTAAAAACCTTACCGTGTATGAACTACAACACTGTTTTACATAGGAATCAATGAAAATTAATTAGGGGCATTTTGGAGGCTTTTTTGGGAGCAGAAATGCTCCCTAAACAGTGTTCTAATAAGCCGTGTGAACATACCCTTAATTTATAGCATCATTTGTCTAGTATGCTAAACTTCGTAGAATAAAAAAAATTCCAGACGCCAAAATTGTGGTTTTTAGGTCATTTCATGTCCCTGAAAAATTAGAATAAAAAGGGATCAAAAGTCTCAAAATAGTACCATGAAAACTAAACTTCAGCCCACGGAAAATGAGCCTCATTTAGGTCCATAGGTAGAGAAACAAAAAAGTAATTAGTCGAAGAAAAAGGAGCTGCAGCACAAATTTAAGAAATAATGTCTTTATTTTTTTAAAGTATAACGAAAACTCTACATATGTGGTATCGCCCGAATCATACTGACCTGCAGAACACAGATAACACATTATCTATATCGAAGATTGAATTCCATAAAAACAAAACCCCCACAAAAAAAAACTAAAGGGCCTCATGTATGAAAACTGTCTAAGTGTAAGACTTTTTTTGTTGCCCGTAACAACCAATCACAGCTCCCATTTCATTTTCTCATTGTATACACCGTCCAGCGCGCACTTCTAAAGCGCTAACAGCTGGGTCACATTGACATTCACTATCCGTATAAGCTCTGGGAAGAAGTGACACATCTATTCTTTTCCCCAACGTATATTGTACGCTGAGGAAGACAGCAGGTAATCATGGTTCTCAATGAGAGCTATGAATTACCATATTTGCGAGGCGTAGTTCGGGCGTATTGAAGCACAATTAGGCTGCGTTCACACGGCACAGGACAAATACCGGCTGGTTTGCCGGGCGGTATTTGTTCTGTTTTGCGGCCATCACCACGGGCGCAGGGGGGGGGACAGCTTTTCTCTGCGATGAGCGGAGAAGAGCCCTCCCCCCTCCCGTTGAGGTGTTCATATTCCGTCCGGAAACTGGACAGAAGAATGAACATGCTCAATGTTTTTTTGAGCGGACCGCCGGCGGCAAAACCGCCCAACGGAAAACCCGTGCAGTGGGGACTGCTAGACGGGTTTTCCATAGAGCACAATTGTGCTCATTTTCGGCCGGTTTTTCAGGCGGTCTGAAAAACCGCAAACCGGCTGAAAAACCAGCAGAAAACCCTTGCCGTGGGGACCTGTGTCGAATTACGCCCCGCAATTACACCAGGTGACCATACCCTTAGCTATACTTATTTATTTTGTTATCTAAAACAAAGCTCTCATATCCATGCATGTCATCGCAACTAAGCACAACATCTACTAGTGCGAGTTTAAGGATATGTTCACACAGTGTAATTGAGGGGCGTATTCCATTGCGTAATTGCGCTGCAATGTGCCCAAAATACACTCCACAATTATAGTAATTCATAGCTCTTATTGAGATCTATGAATACCCGACGTTTTCCCCAGTGTATAATACGCATCGGGGAAAACAATTGACATCTCACTTCTTCCAGGCACTAAGGCCCGGTTCGCACAGCTTATTCAAGCCGTAATTGCGGGACGGATTTCACCCGCAATTACGGCTTGAGTAAGGGGCGGGGGCGCTGCCCAACGGCCACATAGACTTTTATTATCCACGGCGCATATCCCGCCAGGATAATGAACATGTCACTTTCTCCCCGCTCGGCTAATACGCCGGGAGGAGAGAGGGAATCCACAGTTCTCTATGAGAACTGTGGATTACCGTAATGCCTGGGACGGATTCCAGCCCTATTGCAGTGCAGTACGGCGCGCAATACGGCTGAAATCCGTCCCTGTAATAAGCCGTGTGAACGGCCCTTTACACGCCAGGGAGAGTGAGAGTGAATGGGAGTCAGTGTTTTAGAAGTACATGCTGGCCAGCCCATACTTCTACAACACCCAGCGTATTGCCGTATGATTATACCCTAAGGAAATAGAAGAGTAGAGTTTCAGTACTGACATGTTTCCTACACCCTATCCCACTATCCTCACTATAATTATATGTCCTCTACATTGCACAATGTGAGCATGCCGGCTACGTGCACAGATCTTTGTGAACTTTGTGATTTGCTAATGTCACTTGTGATGATCCAACAAAAAGGTACTGTAATCCAACACATGGGTAAAACAAAAATCATGTATTGATTTTCAACACGATAAAAAGTCAGTCGGAACCAGTACAAACGAAAACAAGTGTCTAAGCATTCTCAGCCATGGCACTCAAATCTTTGTGCACACTATCTGCATTCAATCAAAGATCAGGGGCTGGGTTTTTCACATGTCAAGGCAAGTAACAATAGTGTGCTGTCATATATACTGTCTTGTATGCCAAAACTAAATGGAAGCTAAATTATTACTTAAGCAATTACTTACTATGCCAAATAAGTGTAACACACAGATCCTGATCTATGCACTCAAGGCAAAAATTATTATATAAAAAAACAGGAAAACCTCATACGACTATATACAAAAAGCTACAATAACTAAAAATAATAATAAAACATGGCATTAAGGGTATGTGCACACGATAAGTATTTCAAGTTGGAATGTGAAGTACTCGTCTTAAACCAAAAGTAAATCCTCTCCACTGACATTAATAGAAAATACGCGTTGTAGTTCATACAATGTGCATTGTTGGATGTAGTTTATTCGTCATCCAAAAACATTTATTAATTCTTTGGTCGTATTCCGCATGAAAATTTACTATTGATATTAATGCAGATGGTTAAAAACCCGGTGTAAAACGCTTCCCAAATTTTATGTGATTTTTAACGTGGATCTGCTCCAAAACCACATAGTAATAAATGTGACTTGTTTCTGACTTTAAACAGCAAATAAAAAAACACCCTAAATCCACATGCAATACTATGTGAAATACTAGTTGAAAACTGCGACATCTGATGTGGTTTTCAAAGGCAGAATTCAACAAATAAAATGTACTAGTTGTGTGCATGTACTCTTAAAGGGGTTGTTTCGTTTCATCATTTGGCAGCCTTTGATACTGGTGGCTAAGCAGATCTTGTGAAATTTAGGGGCGTGTTTCTCCTCTCAGGACTCCCAAAGTGTGAACGTGAGAATTCATTATGTGTGAGCCAGGGGAAGGGAAAGATTCTCGGCTGTCGTTGGAAGTGAAAAGCTAAGTGTAACTCCATAGCGTATAACTACATTTCTCGCTCTCTCTCTACATACTTTGTAACTAGAATGAGCATTTGACATTCGGAACTCTGGGAAAGATGGGTGATTTTTTTTTCTCTATTTTATCCTCTGTTGGTTTGTCACTCATTTATCAGGGAACTGTTCAAGAAGAGGTTTGTGCGCGGTGTCGCCATTCTCGAGGCAGGTTTTCTGTCTAGGCAGGGCAAATCAGGGGGAGATTAGGGCATCACTTACAAGCATCAGGCACAATAATAACCTTCATTGTTTTAAGCCCGCTGGCGCTGTTTAACCCGTCAGACACCGCGGCAAAGATGGCCGCGAAGTCTGAATGAACGACGATCGTTAGACCGACGACCTGACACGGCAGTGGGGAGCCCTGTGAACGCTCCCGTCACTGCCATGTCCCGGTTTGCCCCACTTCCGGCCGTAGACAGGAAGTGGGAAAACCGCCATCTTTTTACCCTAATACATTGCCTATGCAATGCATTACGCTGTATTAACAATCGCGACCCCTAGTTCTCAAGCACCCTAGTGGGACTCAATGTTACAGTGAAAAAATAAATAAAGTTTTAAAGTACAAAAAAAAAGTATTAAAAGTTCAAATCACCCCCCTTTTCCCATTTTACAAATATAATCATTAAAATAATAAAAAAAGTTACACATATTTGGTATCACCGTGTCCGAAAAAGTCCGATCTATAAAAATATAACATCATTTCTCCCGTACGCTGAACACCGTAGCAGAAAAAAAATTCCAAACGCCAAAATTGCGTTTTTTGGTCATTTTACGTCACTCAAAAAATGGAATAAAAGTCGAATGCATTCCAAACTGCTAGCGATAAAAAGTACACTTCAGCCCGCAACAAATGCACCCTAACTGACGTCCATAGGTGTTAGTACAAAAAGTTATTGGTCGCACAAAATGGCGCCGCAGCGCAAATTTCAAAAACAGAAAATGATTGGAATTTTTTTACGGTACCAAAACATAAAGGAAACCCTACATGTTTTGTATTGTCGGATGCATATCAACCTGTAGAATACAGATAACAGATTATATTTACCGAAGATTGAACGCCATAAAAGCAAAATACCCGGAAACATGGCGAAAATATGTTTTTTTTAACAATTTGTCCCACTTGGAATTTTTTTGCGGTTTCTCAGTATATTCTATAGTACATTGAATAACACCATTAGAAAGTACATCTTGTCCCGCAAAATAAAAGCCCTCATATGTCTATGTAGGTGGAAAAATAAAAAAGTTATAGCTTTGGGAAGGCGAGGCGGGAAAAACGAATGTGTCGACAAAAAAAAAAACGCTGGGTCCTTAAGGGGTTAAGCAGGCCTACCAAGATCCCTAATTGTTAACTGCCACCTTCTATCACACACATTTCTGTCACTCCCTACACTAGGGCACGCACAGGAACTTATCTGTATATAGATGTACTGTCAGGTTGGACCATTGTAAACTTAGCACTTCTCACTCTTCGTCTCACCCATACACCATAATAGATTGTAAGCTCTCACGAGCAGGGCTCTCACACCATGTGTCTCATCTGTAAGTAGCTTTTATTGTGGAAGGCCTGTCTTTTTGTCTGTACTTATACCCTCTAAATTATTGGTACTATAAAATAAACATTATTATTAAATTTAATATCCAGACTGCTTCCTTGTCCAGAAGATGATGGCTAGAGTTGCTACTTCTTGGAGATTTTCCTACTTTTTTCGGTACCAAATGACCTAAACGTGGATACATTTGAGTAACAACATGAAATGAAATGTATAGCTAGAAATATTGCATTCCATAGGGTTAGATATATAAGCCACATATTTCAAAATACCTATTTTTATTTCTGCAGACATGCTTCCTGTGTAATATGTATTTGTAAAAAATATTACATTAGATACACATCTATAAATTTATAGCTGGCACCTGTCATCAACAGCCAGAATCAAAATCAAGTCTGACTCTGGCTGTTTAAAATAGTTGAGTGCAGGGTATTTTTTTTTTTTTTTTTTTTTTTGAAGCCCAAAGAACGTGCAAAGAACACCAAAATGCACAAAAAAAGTGCAACACGAGTGCCACACAAAAACAGTGCATCAGGATACGGTCTATCGCAGACCCATACTAAAAAGTAATGGGTCCCCATATACCTGGACCAGAGGAGTATCCCTGCCGGGCCAGAAGGCACCTGCACAGGGATACACGGTACATATTCCCTTCTGCCGAAGCAGAGAGAGAACAAAATGCTCCCCCTCCGAGCCAGAAGGCATCCGCATGGGGTCGCACAAACGGTCCTACTGCCGAAGTAGATCGGACCAACGAACCAGCACTTGGCATCGGAATGGGCTGCCACCAAAAACCTCAACCAAGTGCAGTCCAGGTAGCCAACTCCGAAGAGTGGCAGGCGGTCCCACTGCCGAAGCAGATGGAACCTACAAGCTTGCACGTTGGCATCAGAATGGCCTGCCACACCAAACTTCGACCAAGTGCTCACCTGGTGGCCAACTCCGAAGAGTGCCGGGGTTTGCAGGGGAGAAAGGAACCTGATGGCCACACATTCTCACCCTAGACCTGGCGGGGGGTCCCAGAAGGGTACCGCATCCCAAAATCCAAACACAAATAGTGGCAAACAAAACACACGTGACATGAAAAATAAATAGGTGAATGTGCGCAGTGGTTACTGCCCAGACATCCGGCCGGAAATGATAAAAATTTCCCTATTTCCTAGCCAGAAGGCCGGGGAATAAGGACGTGTGCTTTCAGGGACAGAGAAAGTTAAAGTGCCGTGCAAATGTGCCGAAACTCAAGTGGGTCCCATACCAGTGAGTTAAGGCACCCAGGGTCGTCAATCTGGGGCACATCACACTTAGGGCTTCATAGTCCCTCAAACCTACCTGGCTTCGATCCTGTGGGGTGGGAGTCACCTACAGCTGCTGTCTCTCAAGCAACTGCGTACACCCCCTCCCTACCCCCAGTGTGGTTCTCTGCTCAGACACCGCCATCCTCTAGCGGCCCCCTTAAACCGCCAAGACGACTGATAAGTAGTGTTGAGCGATTATTATCGACAAAGTTGAAATCGGCAAAGTTTTTATGGTGATAGGAGTTTTTAGATCAGGCGATAATTTGGGTTTTAAAACGGGCATAAAATCAAAATAAGATCCGCCTTTTTCGGCGCTTCCTGTAATTTGGCGGCCAGCAAATCAAATTACAGAAAGGGGGGGTGAGATGTGTGTGCGACTCAGACTGGGATGTGTAGGGTTGCGTTTGGGCGGGAAAAATCAAGACCTCGTTTACATAGAACAGCGTTCCGTTCGCCTCTTTCTTCACGTCCAACAAAGGGCGGGGCCGGGGCCCCCCTTTTTTTTCTTCACAAGAAACCCTACTATTTGCTGTGACCTTACAATTTAGTTAGATTAGGATTGGAAGATTTTTTTTAGTTAGGTAAAATTTTTAAAAGGGGCACTACTGCTGTAAAGTCACGGGGGGGGCGGAGGGGGGGGCCCCCCCCCCGGGGAACCAGACAAGCTCTATAAAAAAAACGATAAAGTTCACCAAGATTGGTAAATTGCAAAGCTTTTTTATTAAAGTTTTCTATTGAAATATTTCCTGGGTATTGGGCAGCCCGAAATTAAGGATCACCTTTTCTAGTAACTGCAGGGCTCTGTTTTGATGCAAACCATTTTATTACAGTATACATTTTTAGATAGGGTTCAATTTCAAATTTTAGCCATTCCACTTTTGTTGATATACCACCTTGCACTTAAATTTGATCCAGCAATTTTATAGTCACCACAGTGAATTGAAAGTGCAAAAAAATCTCTTGTATATACGAATAACAAGCGCTATAAAGCATACTGGATAAAGTATCACCAAGACTTATTGTAACATTTGCAATAGCTTTATTATTAACATTTTCTTTGAAATGTTTCCCTGATATTGGCGCACCTGACTTATAGGATACACATCCTTTTCTAGTAACTGCAGGTCTCTTTGTTAGTTGCAAAACTCCACATTTAATATCAGTTATACATTTCAGATAGGTGATTCATTTCAATTTTGCTGCCCATTCCAACCTTTGGTTGATATATCCACCTGCACTTAAATTAGAATCCCAGCAAGTCACACAGGTGATAGGTGCCAAAATCCCTTGTAATATCCGAATAAATTTCAGATACGTGTTTTTTTGACTTTGGCGCACTACAGCTTGTCAATTGAGGCCCCTCTGCACTTAAAATGTGAATACTGCATTTTTTAGTTCACCCACAGGTGGAATTGATGGTGCCAAAAAATACCTTGTTTTTTATCCGAATAACATTTCAGATAAAACGTGTTTTTCACCTTTGGGCTCAGGCCAGCTTGTTGATAGATCTACTTTGGAGCTAGTTAAATTTGAATACAGCAATTTTGTATTTACCACAGTTGAATTGATAGGTGGCAAAAAAATTACCTTTTATTATCCGAATACTTACAGATACTTGTTTTTGATCTTTGGTGTCACTACAGCTTTTGTTCATTGAGCACCTTGCACTTAAATGGAATAACTTGCAATTTTTTAAGTCACCACAGGTGAATTGGTAGTTTGCCAAAAAAATACCTTTTATATCCGAATACATTAAAGATACGTGTTTTTTGCTTTGTGGCACTACAGCTTTGTTTCATTCCGAGGCACCTTGCACTTAAAATGTGAATACTGCAATTTTTTATTCACCACAGGGAAATAGATAGGTGCCTAAAAAATACCTTTTATTATCCGAATACATTTCAGATAACGTGTTTTTTCACTTTGCGCAGGTCAGCTTTGTTGGATAATCTACTTTGCAGTTAAATTTGAATACAGCAATTTTAGTCACCACAGGTTGAATTGATAGTGCCAAAAATACTTTTTATAATCCGAATACATTACAGATACGTGTTTTTTTTTTTTTTTTTTTTTTAACTTTGCCCATCCCCAGATTGTTGATAGAGCCACCTGCATTAATTTGAATCCAGCATTGTGTAAGTTACACAGGTGAATTGATAGTGCCAAAAAATACCTTTTATTATCGGAATACATTACAGATACATGTTTTTTCACTTTGGCGCAGGCCAGCTTTGTTACTTTGATAGATCTAATTTGCAGTTATAATTTGAATCCAGCAATTTTGTTTTGATTTGAGGCGGATTTGAGAATCAGGCCTGTGATTTGCCGTCTTTTAATAAGAGACTTTCCAAAACTCTTCCATAACCTGCTCAAATTTGTATATTTCCTGAACATGGAGCGAAATTCGGTGTAAGCGAGCAAATAGGGGGGTAGGAACATGGAGGTAAAGGTACGAGATAAGGTGCTCCTTCCAGTGCTGGCGACAACAGACACCATTCCAAGCGTATCATGCAGTTGCAGGACCATCAGCCTGTCATCGCTGTGTCAGGGCCCTGTGAATCTCATTAACAAACAGCGTCGCCATTCTGTCCTTCAGTGGTTAATGCAACCTGCATCCGCAGTCTTACCTCCTCGTGCCTCCCCCAGTCACGGCCACAAATGTCGTCATCAGCGTCACCAGCATCCGTCCAACATAGAGCAGCCAAATGCAACTCGTGTCACCCACCACTGCGGATAATCCATTTTCTGAGACCTCACTAGAATACAAAATGCTGTTTGGGGTCAGAAGGCATGTTAAAAAGATCAAGAGGGCCAAGAGGAAAGATTTTTGTCTGCTACTGACGTCCCAGTTACTGATGCCATCAGAGGAGGAGAAGGAAGCCAGTCATCGCAAAAATCCCCGGGCGGTTGGCAACGCCTTGCAGCCCTCTTGGCTTGTAACCCGCAGCTCCTGGATGCACGAAATGTCAGGCACGACGAAGTCACCTGGTTGATGATGATGATGATGAACATTGTGGATCCCAACGTGGGTCATTTCAGCAGAATTTGCTTGCGAGCGCTTCATCACTGGCCCGAGGAGGAAGACGATGGGGTAGTGGTCCAGTAACGGGTTCCGCCTCCAAAAAGGAGAGGGTAGATCGCAGAAGACGCTGAATATATAAATTCCGCCAGCACGGGTCACGTCAAACCCCGCTCCTCGCCTTACGCCGACAAAAAGGTCCAGGAACCTCTCAAGCCTGGCTTCTTTGACCAAGCCTCTGATTCAACCCAGCGATGTCATATCGCCTTGCCGTACACGCATAAGTAGGCTAAGAAACCATAGTGGTTAACCACCACCAACATTGTCTAGTCACATGCACGAATGCATGAGTTTGAAATGGATGGAACACTTGGCCAAAAAGGCCAGACCGACGCCGGGCCCTCCACCAGCTGTCACACCCTCATCTCCGCCTCCCCGCCACCACCAACGTTCCTCAGCTGCCCATGTCCTCCAGAGTCATGATCAGGGATCATCCTCCGCTTCAAGCCTCACCGACGCCCGAGTACCACCAGCACCACCAGAGACCCATCCTACCCCCCTTCTCCGTCCCCGTTTGACCGACCTGCAACCGCCGTACAGACAGGCGGCCAGTCTAGCAGCCAACCTCTGTCTTCCAGGTTTGGTAAGCGAGAAGAAACCTTTAACACAGAACCATCCAAAGCCAAAAGCCGAAGGCGCTTGCCAGCTTTTGGCCCTTGAGGAAATGTTGCCTTATCCGTTCTGGTGGACACAGAAGGGTTCCGCCACGTCATGGGCCTTGCCTGCCCCCAATACCAGATGCCGGCAGGCCTTTCTTTGGCAGAAAAGCCGTCCCTGCCCTGGCCACTGCTCAACTGACAGCTAAAATTTTCAAGCGCATTGTCCCCAGCATTCTGTGGCCGGAAAAGTCCAACTGACCACGACACATGGACTAGTAAGCAACGCCAAGGCCGCTATATCTCTGTGACAGCTCACTGGGTGAGCTGGGTGGATGTCCCTGGGGGTGACGGTGGCTCTCAAGCTCGCCGCACGCTCTCTTCAAAACCGCACAGGATGGTTGCATGGTTTCTTTCCCCCAAGGTCCTCTGGTGGCATCAAACGTGCCCAGAGAAACCAGGCCGTGTTGAAATTAATCTTCTTGGAGAACCCGTCCACACACATGTCAGTAGCAGTTGGACTGCCTCTCCGCAACGAGACTGAGCGCTGGCTGGGTGCCAAGACCTTGGTGCCATGCAAGGTGGTGTGCGATAACGGCCAAACTCAGCTGGCCGCCCTAAGAGTCGGTAGGCTGGAGACATCCCTTCTGGCACATGTCATGAACCTTGTCGTCCAGAAATTTCTAAAGAGCTACCCGGGACTGGACTGCCGCTGAAGAAGGCTCGATGTCTGAGTTCGCTACTTCCGCCGTTACGCGAAACCCTGCTTCGTCCGCCGGCTGCGTTGCTGCGTCAGCCCGGACCCTCCCCCTCAACCGTCTCATTGTTGACGAGGCAACACGCTGGAATTCCACCCTCCACATGCACACGATTGTGGCAATGCCATTCAAAGCAGTACTGGAAGTGACACATGGCCTGACAAGCATCGGTGCGGAACTCGCGGGTTGAGCCACCAGAGTGGAGCAGGTTGAAAGAGCTATGGGCAACCATCCCTGCAAGATTTGAAGAAAGCCACCAAAAATGGTCGTGCGGACAATGCCTTTCAGCATGAGCATTGTGGTTGTTCATATTTCTGGAACGATCGTTGACACTCTGAAACGGTCCCGTCCAGCGACGGAGGAGAGGAGACGGACACAGATGCGACACGGAGCCTTTCTCTCCGTCAAATCCACAAGGCCCTACAGTTTTTCACATTTCACGGTCTTCATTAGGCAGAGTTTGGGGGTCCAGAGCTAGTGCAAGGTGTAGCATGAGCTCTCATGGTCCATCATCACAGGCAAGTCAGCTGTGTTGAAGCTGTGCCGGAGGAAGTGTTAGAGGAGGAGGAGGAGGTATTCCCAAAGAACACCGAATTTAACCGACGTCCCTCTTTGGGAAAGAGGTTTGGCGCGAATTATGAGGCGGAGGAAGATGAGGATGATCAGCTTGCAAGTGCCCCTCGACCCCATAGGTTGGAAATCAAAGGCTCCATCTCTCAATTATGCTTGGATGCTCCATTTCCTCCAAACATGATCCTCGCATTAAGGCCATCAAATGAACAACAGTTGACTGGGTGACACCCTCCGATTCCCCGGCTACAAAAAACAAAACTCAGCACTTTCCTTCCCCACCCAACCCAAATAGAGAGTAAAATGCAGGAAATTGGAGACCTTGCTGATTGATCAACTGAGACAACTGTTGCGTCTGCTTCACGTTCCCCAAATGTCACGGTCGGAACAACATCACGACGATTACCCAGCAGTATAGTGCCAAGTAGGCGTATCGGCAGCAGCAGGCAAGGTGGCAGAAGCTAAGTGCGGGTTACCTCAGGACAATCTTTGTTTACCACCAGCACCAACGCATGCAATGCCTGGCTCACAACCCAACACACGAGATCAGCTTAAAGATCAAGGTGCACGCACCAACAATCTGCGCTCTCAACACCGAGTTTTTTGTATGTGTTCCGACCCATAGACTTCTGGTATCCAAAAGGACAATGCCCGGCTGGCTCGTCCATGCCATAGAGGTGTTGTCCGGCCAGCAGCCAGCGTCATATCAGAGCGGGAACCTTCATCACAGCTGAGGAGTCATTACAGACAAAACGCATCCGGCTTTCCACAGATAAGGTGGATCGTTGGACTTTCATCAAGATGAATCTGGCTTGGATCTCTGATGATGTTTGTGGTCCCAATTGCCGAGGTCAGCCGATTAGTTAATGCGGTCTAACTTCACATTCCTCTTCAAACAGAAATGACCTCTTTGAAAAATGTTTTTTAAAATGAACATTTCTTACTGCAATTTTTTATACTCTTTTCCCAACAGTTTCATTTTTGCTGGTTTTGCTGGTGAGGAGACTGTAAAAGACAGCAAGGTTTTATGACAACACCGTATTCCATTTACTCACTTTATCTTAAGAAAGTTTTTTTGCATTGTCAATGGTATTATGAGGTATAGTTGCTGTGAGATACAGCTATAAATATTGTCCTTTGGAACCGAAGTGGCTATAAAGTTGCATTTCTCCCTCACAATTTTTAATAGATGGCTGAGAAGTTATATTATAAAAATTTTTGGGTCAATGATATCTGTGAGATACAGCAATAATCATCGGTCCTTTAGGAACAGAAATGTGGCTTCTAAGTGGCATTATCTCCCTCACAATTTTAAAACAGTGGCTGAGAAGTCATTTTATAATTTTTTGGTCATGCTGCTTTGAAATGCAGCACTACTACAGGTCCTAATATAATAAAAATGTTGTTTCTAACAGACATTATTTCCTTCACAAATTCCCATAATGGATCAAGGGGTCATGCATTTGAATTTTTGGGGCATATTTGCTTTGAAAAGCAGCTATACTACAGTTCCTATTATAAAAATAATGTGTGTTTCTAACAGGACAATTTGTTTCTTCACAATTGTCCAAAGTGGCTCAAGGGCAGGCTTAGAATTTTTTGTGGCATATGGCATAGAAATGCAGCTATACTACAGGACCTATTATATAAAAATGTTGTTTCTAACAACTTTGTTCTTTCACAATTGTCAAGATTGGCTTTCAAGGGTGATGGCGTCAAAACAGGAATAGGTAGGGACACTGTTAATGGACACATATTTGCAAAATAGACTTGTTTTTGCAAGAACTAAACATATCTATCAATCCTGTATTGAGACAACCCATTTTAATACAAATAAAAAAAAGAGAGAAACAAAGACATGGTGGGATTCCATCCTATTTCTTAAAAATGTGTTTTCCTAGAATTAAACTTGCCTGTACAAAATAGCATTGTAAAAAAATATCCTCAGAATTGTAACAAGGGAGGTACAGGAAAACTTGACCAGATGTAGTATTCATGTAGGCGAGACATGGAATTATAAGCACGACAGAGAACAAAGTCCAGATACAATTTCCTCCACACGTTGATTAAAATGAAAAAGATGCCAATAATAGTGCACCAGGGTAGGAAAACATGAGCGTTAACCACGACATATTCCAAGTGAAAGCTTAAATTGCGTGGTCCGCCTCGACATAACGGAGGGGCAAGTCGCTTACCAGGTCTTGACTGTGAACAGAGAGGAAGGCTTGCGAGAGTCACCCACTTCCCGCTTCCGCACACTGCTTACAGACACGACAGTCTTTTCTGTTGCATACCTCTCGATGAGCGTCATCATGGGCATTTTAAACCTGCGTGTATAATAGATGACGGGACGCCAGCCTGGGCTCTCCCCCGCACCCACTGTTAACTCCCAGTCCCCTGGGTCCATTCTGTGCACAGGACAGGAATAGTCAATGTCCAGATTAACTAAAATGGTGGTGAAAGACTCCTTTTTCCGGCACTTTTAATCTGGGGTCAGACAGGTATAAAGGTCTATACTGTGGCCCAGGACATCGTGACAGTTATGTGCCAGTTCAACTAAAAATGGTGTTGAAAGACTCCTTTTTCCCCGCACATATTAATCTGGGGTTCAGACAGTTTTAATGGCATACTGCGTCCAGGACAAGGTATAGTCAATGTCCAGTTAAACTAAAATGTGGTTGAAAGACTCCTTTTCCTGGCACTTATATAATCTGTGAGGCTCAGACAGGTTTAAGGGTCATGCTGGCGGTTTCCGGGACAGGGTTTGTCAATGTCCAGTTCAACTAAATGGTGGTTGAAAAGACTCCTTTTCCGGCACTTTTTAAATCTGTTGGTCAACAGGTTTAAAAATTGGCTCCAGACTGCGGTCCTAGACAGTTCTAGTCAATGTCCATTTTCAACTAGAAAATGTGGTTGAAAGACTCCTTTTTCCAGCACTTTTAATCTGTGGTCCCGACAGGATTAAGGGTCATCTGCGACCAGGACAGGGTTTGTCAATGTTCATTTCAACTAAAATGGTGGTTGAAAGACACTTATTCCGGCACTTTTAATCTGGTTGTCAGAAACAGGTTTTAATGTACATACTGCGTCCAGGAACATTCTAGTTCAATGTCCAGTCAACTCAAAAGGTTGTTGAAAGACTCTTATCCTTCAACTTTGTAATCTTGGGACAGACAGGTTTAAGGTCCATGCTGCGGTCCAGGACAGGGTTTGTCAATGTCCAGTTCAACTAAAATGGTGGTACAAAGACTACTTTCTCCGGCACTTTTAATCTGTGGGTCATGCAGGTTTTTTAGGTCATGCTGCGTTCCAGACCAAAGGATATTACAATGTGTCCAGTTTCAAGTAAAAATATGGTTCAACATAATACTGCTGCCTTCTGGTGCACATTTTAATTTTGTGGTGAAGCAGGGTTAAGGGTCATCTCTGTGGTACAGAACAGATAGAGATGGTGAGTGACTTTTTTCGTGGCTTTTATAACCTAAGTGTGTTGCCTAAGATGTTAGCAAGGTATCCATTTGGACTGTTGTGGCAGGTTAATATCCACTTCTCCAGCCTTTTGGTGTAAGAATGAACGAGTTGTTCTCTCCCATAGACTTTAATGGACATCACGCTCAATAAATCGACTGCTCATAACGAAAAACCTTATCAATGGTGGCCGACTATCGACTATCGCCCGATGCTCAACACTACTGATAAGAACAGATACTACACTTAATCTTAGCCAAGAGGCCGAGAAGCGGTGGGTCAAAAGCAAATTGAGGATTTGTTACATCCAACAGAGGGCGCTGTGGGCGTCTCAGCCCCTTTCCCATAATGCCTTGTAATATGCAGATGCTAAGTAGAAGGCGAAAAGGCAAAACAAACTCTACAAGCCGTTCATTCGGGGCTCTTCTTAAGGAGAGATTTCTGTCCCATAGAGACATGAGCTGACTCCTTCTAATTTAAGGGACTAGTGGGCGACAACCATAAAAAAGTAATAGGTCTCACAAAATGGCAATGCAAAATCAAATAAAAAACATATGTACATGTTTTAAGGTAGTAAAACATACCAAAGGCTAGTCAATTTTATATTGCCATGTAACAGCATGTAGGAATACACTTAGCATGTTATGTATGACACAAAATAGTTTTGGATTTCCCAATACATTATATGGTACTGAAAATACAACTTCTGCATAAAAAAAATTCTCATATGACTGTTAACAAATAAAAAATAAAGTAAGACTCTTAAAACGCAGGGATAAAAAAATTACAACAAAAAAAATGAAACTAGGACAGTGAAGTAGCTAGAACTTTTTCCATTCGGGGCTGTCCCTGTGTTTGCTGCCCATTTTTGCAAACCACACCCCTACTTATTCAGGCTGCACCTTTTTTACAGGCTCCTTTTCACATCTATAATTCATAACCGTCACTTAAAAAGGTCAGGTTTCTATGTCGTGTTATTCTACGTATCATTACTTTTACATTTCTTAACATGGATGGGCGTTTTATTTGCAGGATAAGTTGACATTTCATTGGTGTTTATTTTTTGCAGTGTTCACCATATGGATTTAATAACATTATTTTACAGACTGGATCATTACGGATATGGCAATACCTATTAGACTGGGTTCACATAGCATAATTGACTACATCAAAGGTATCTGTTGGGGTAGCGTGAAAAAAAGTTTGCTAACATATACCGCTATATAGCTGCAACTGTTCCAAAGGCATTAATAGAGCAAATGTAGTCCTATTTCATATAATCATTTTATTTGAGTTTTAAAACATACAAGGTAGTAAACAACCAAACATAGCATGATAAATTATAATACAGAATACACTGATTTTCATACCAGTAGATCCGTTGTGAATATCAATTGGGGAAAGACTGAGGTTAATGAAATATCATCCACATCTAATAAAAAATATATAAGTTTGGTAATAACTGGATAAAGTTTTGATTTGGAAGAGTTGACAAGTGTGTGATGTTGGCTGCATAACAGTGCCTTTGGGGAGGACTGCCCTCCCCCCTAGGCACTTCTCTAAACTATGCTGGCACTTAAGGGTTTAAAAACTATGATCATACCACAAAAAATACGTCTTCACACTGCAATATATCAACAGAAGAATAAAAAGTTATGGCTCTTGAAAGTTGGGTATTAACCGTGTTTCAAAAATTACTCTGTTAGGAAGTGGTTAATGTTTATTAATTTCATAAAGCCAAACTGAGTTTCCGCAAAAAATATTGGCCATATAAATGAACAAAATTGAAAACCCTCGGATATAATATTCTTTCTGACTGTAATGTTATGAAACTGACTTGGACTTCCACAGGTGAGAAAGCAGCACTGCCCAGAAGGACTAAATAGTACCATCTATAAGGTAATAAGTATGCAGAATGTAATGTCATAAAGTTGACTTGGATCTCCACCAGAGATCAGCACCAGGTATAAATCGCAGAAGTCGCTTGATATATAAGCCTTTGGCTGGATAAAAATGTTGTGTTATTGCATGCGTTTTTTTTTTAATGTAAGTGGTTTTGTAATTAATTCTAAATTGGAGCACAGGTGAAATGTGGGTTAACTTTAAAAAACACACACATTTTTTAATTGCTTCTGTTTTTGATGCAGTTGAAAAGCACAACAAAAATGGAAAAGGAGAGCCAAAGTTAGGAGCAACAAAACATCATGAATTGGTCTTAAAGGGGCTGTCCACTTCATTCAAATTTAATTTAAATAGCTCCCCTTCCTTCACGCCCAGTTCCAGCAGCGTGTCTCACCAATCACTTGTTGACACGGCATCACTTCTGAACGGTGACTGATTGGCTGCAGGAGTCATGTGCCCTTAACTTACATCAAAGTTCAGATGTGAGCAGCTCCAAATGGTGATGTAAGTGGAGGCGCATGACCTCTGCAATGAGTCACTGTTCGGAAGTGACATTGTGTCAACAGAGGATCAAAGAGACATGCTTTTGGAACCAAGCAACGGAGAAAGGTGAGTATAATTATTTTTTGCACAATTTCTGAAGTACCGGTGCAGCTTCGTGGAACGGGTTACACCGTAATAACTTCTCTGCCCGTTGATCATAAAAGTATAAACTTTATTAAGCCAATTAAAAGACAGCTATATGAACATGCGCTAGGTGCGATGCATCCAACAGACGCGTTTCGAGCACGGGGCTCTTGTTCACTGTTAAAATTATCTGCAGGAAGCCGCCATTATTTAAAACAAAACTTCCACCAATCAGGTGACTAGATGCATAGCACATGACAATGGGAGACAGAGAGCAAAGAAGACAAAACAAGCAAAGAAAAAAAAAAAACAATAATTATTTTTTACTTTGCTTGGGGTCCAGGAGCTATTTAAATTACTTTTTAATAAGGTGGACAATCCCTTATAGTCCCCAGCCCGCTTCTTACACTGCTTTATGGAAAAAAAGCAGTGGTGCTGATTTATCAGTGTTCTTGAACACTTTGACAGTGGAGTTATTGGTTGGGTTTAAAGCCTGACATCAAAATAACCACCTCAATACACCCCATCACCTACTTCTGGTATTGCATGCACATGTGAACCTTCACACCTTTTAAAACCTCTCTCAATGACCCAAAAGCCTTTTTAACAAACTCCCAAATTGCAGTCCGCAGCTGCACCTCCCTGCTCCCATATCGGGCCGCACCACAGTCCGGGTGCCAGTCCAAGGTTTCGCCGTCTCCATCACTTATATATCCTGGTCCCGTGCACTGTCCTCACGGCCTTCTTGCTGGCGCCTTCTCCCTCCGAGATGTGGTTTCTTGCCACATCTCTGCTTCTGTCCCATAGAGACATGGGCTGACTCCTTCTAATTTAAGGGACTAGTAGACGACAACCAGTCTGTCTCCAGAAAACCTCAGTGGACCATGAGACTTTTAGGGACTAATTCCCCAGCACCCGTTGCCCAGTTGCTGGTGTTTTGCCACATTCTGCCACTCCTGCGTTTTATCTCCGGACTGCCTTCCTGTTGCCATTTCTTCCTGTTAAGTTCCTGATTTGACCTCATCTGCCACCTGGATGCCTCCTCCTTTAAATCTCTCAATACGGGTTTGCTTCTTTTTCTCCACCAAAGCCCTATATCACATGTAACAAAATGGCAAACTTTTTTTTTCTTGTTTGGCATGTATTGTCATTTTAGTGATAGCTTTACTTTTTCTGCATTGCTATTTGGGGGTCTGTTAGCGATCATTTTTTTGTTTATTTGGCGACTCCCTGAATCCACATAAATTTTGTATGCCTGTGTTGACTTTATTCTCTGTACCATGTAGAATGTTGGTATCCTTATGTATAGCATTTTTACTAGTGGACAGCAGTGACACTTCTTTTTCTTCTGGCTTGCCATCTATAATTTTTGTGCTTTTCTTTTTCTCAATTGCTAGCTGGGGTCTGTTAGCCTTCATTTTGGCATTATCTGGTCCTATCTGATGACTTTCACATGAATCCACATACATTTTATAAGCCTGTGTTGACTTCATTCTCTGTACCATATAGAACAAGCATGTCAAACTCAAAGGCTAACACGGCCAGATCAACAAGATCTAACCTTATATAGGCTGCAAAAAAAAGAAATTAAAGGGGTTTTGCCACAAAGTAAAATTGACGTGGGAGGCTTGCAAATGGAATAACAAACATTTTCACCATTCATTATTATTAAAAATTCTGCACCGTTTTTGTTTTAGCTGCTCCTTTAGTGATCCATTGTTTACAGCTTGTATCGAGGGGATACGACCAGGGCTGAGAGCTCCTCAGTCCATGCTCAGACATCACCTCTCCTGTCAGGCAGCTACTGAGTGTTCAAACCCCAGGTGCCGTCATTCTACTCCTGTCCTCTGTACTCCTTAGTAATTAGTCAAACAGTGCAAATAAATAAAAAAAAGAAACCTCAATGAGATCTGTGCATTGATACAGAGAAAAAAACACACAGGTTTGGATCCTGCAGGGATTTGAACCGAGGACCCTTGTGCTGTGAAGCAAAAACATTACCTCTCAGCTACTCACAATGCCTTATATAAACAGACCTTTCTTTGACTACAGAGAGGAAAGGTGATGTCATCCTGCTGAGTCACATGGTATGCAATTCAAACAAATCGCACACGCCCCCTTCTGAGCACACAGAGCTGAAGAGCTGGATATAGGAGGTATGAAATGAGATTGTGGCAAAACCCCTTTAACTTTTTATAGAAAAGTAAGTTTGTTTAGAAAAAGCCTGTATAAAAAAAGATCAAGAACAATGGTAAAATTGAGGTTTTCTTCCTGACTCTTGGCATCTCTTCTCTGCTACCAACGTTCCTACTTCAGAAGACTTATTTCCTTTCATACTAACTATGCCATCCACTATGTGTTAGTCACTTTCCCATTAGTATAGTATTGGCTTTCTTGCTGTGTCTAATATGACCAATCACTAGTCAAGTTGCATCTATGTAGTGACACAGCCTTTCCCCACCAATATAAACAAATATGTTAGCAGCTAATTATAATGCCTACCATGCCACTTACTAAATGCCAGTCGTATTGCTTTTAGTCTTGTGTTGACTTGCTTGGTGTACCAATAACTATTAGACTAATGGCAACATGACTGCCACATGGCTTGGTAGGTATTATTATCGACTGCTAAAATATTCGCTACCATTGGTGGGAGAAAGCCTGTGTCAATATATAGATGCAACGTGACTAGTAAGTGGTCATTTTAAAAATGTAAAACATTTTTAAAATTAAGCTTTTTAAAACTTTTGCTACATATTGGCTGGGCTGCAAAGACGTTTGATGCTGGTCATAAGTTTAACATGCCCAATATGGATTGATGGTATTCATATGTACAGCATTTTTGCTACTTTCAATTGTTTTTAACTCTTTCTTGATGTGAACTCAATAAAAGTTTTACTTGTGTATTGGATTTATCTAGGCGTGTACATTTATATGCTGGAGCATTTAACTAAAATGCTGTGCCTCATTCCGTTCTCCCCCTACTAGAAACATACATACAGTACATCTTTTTCACTAGGCCAAAAGGTCCTTATAGAAGTACAAGTGTAATTTGTCTGAAAGGACTGAGAATCCTTGTGTCAGGCACTGCCCCAATACAGATAGTCAGTAGGTTTAGGTTCTTTTAGCATTTTTATGTTTATTTTATTTTTCAAAAATGTCTGATTTTTCTTCCTTTTTTTTACGAAATACTGTGAAATATTAGCCTTATGTAGATTTTAATATTATTTGACTCTCTGGTTGTTGGCATTATGCAGTTATTTTGTTTTCTTATTAACCCATTTATGGCTTGCTGTATAAAACGCTGTATGTGATAACATACTTAATGTTAATATGCCCCCTAGTGGCAAAGACTACAAAAAGGCGCATTTATATGAGAATTTCTGTGGGTCTGGTTTATTTTAGTACAGACTCTACAGCACATAAATGTTTAAGATGGCGAGTTAAATAAATCTTGCAATGGGACAGAGCAGGAAACAATTTTGTAGTCTAAACTTAGTCATATGTGTCTGTTCTTATAGTAGATGTAGGCGAAAAAACTAACAAAAGCATGAAGAAAATGGTAATAGTGGTTATTGAGAGGAAGACAGCTGTTTAAAGTATGTGTTCTTTTTTAATTGTTCCTCTAACCAGAGAGTCATACCAATTTGTTTGTACAGTAACCAGAGAAACGTGTGTACTCTAAGAGGAGATACAATCCTTTTTATCTCCTGACCAACACAAAATCAAAACAACAATGTATTTGGTAATAGTCTTCATTTACATTTCCCTACATGTTAAAAGCTAATCATTGTGGTGAGAAAACCCCTTTAATGCCACTTTTAGGTGCTTCTGCATTCCTTATAATTTACACCTTAAAAGGGTTTTCCAACAGAAATATAAGAAATAGAAAGGGGCTACAGTGGTATAAAAAATAAATACAAAGCTTTTCATTTAGTTAGGTAAACCACACAGTTGCTAAAGATAAGACTTAGCAGTGAGTGACTCATCATTGTCTAACTGACTGACTGGAGACAGCTTGGATCAATGAGAGATAAGAAAGAGCAGGGAGAGGTGGTCAGTAACCAGAGAAACTTGTGTGCTCTGAGAGGAGATAAAGGGCGATATGTATGAATGGGGCTGCGCCAGTTTTCTAGCATCAGAAAGCTTGTTCTATACATATATGTACAGTCGCACACCAAACTTTGGTCTGATAAGCACTTTTAAATGCGCCAAAGTCTATGGGCGTTCTGAGGGCACAACATTAGTAGAAGTAGACACATTTATGATTCTTTGATGCCAAATCTAGGTGCAGAACAGTTAGAACAGCCAGACCAGGTTACAGGTGGTCTGCCTGAGCCATACTTGTCGTATTGGCACTAGACTGCTGTCACGGATGCCCCTGCGACCCTCGTCCCGGGTCGCAGGCGCATCCGTGCTCCGACACCGAGCGGCGCCCCGACCCGCACGTCGGGTCCGGGGTACGCTCACCCCCCTGTCTCTGCCGGCATTCACTTAACCGGCCGCGCTCCTGCTCAGCCTGTCTCTGTCTCGAGGCGCACACGGCCCCGCTCCCTAGGGCTCGCGCGCGCCGGCAGTGTGAAATTTAAAGGGACAGTGCGCCGGTTAATTGGTTTATTGCCGGGCACTGTTCTATATTAAGTTCCGGCCCCTTCCTGGCTGCCTTGCCGGATCCTTAGTGTTCATGCCTTTGGAGAAAAACGTTCCAGAAAGCATTGTCTTGTCTTCCTGTGTACCGTACCCTTTGCTCACGTTTACCGACCACGATTCTTGCTGCCTGTCCTGACCATCCGCCTGTCCCCGACTACAAGCCTGCCTGACGAATCTGTACCACGTCTACCCTCGCCCGCCACCGCAGGAAAGCCCCGCCAGTGGAAGGCCCTGGTAGGTTTCCCCCCGCGCACAATCCATCCCCTTTGGGCGGGCTTGGTAAATCCCGGGGGAACCTACTTAGTTCCGCTCTTGGTGTGGGTTCACCACGTGCGGGGGGTTTCCAGCGGACCACTGCCAGCCCGTTACAGTGGATCCAGCCTGGACCCGCCGGGGTTTTTCCGAGCTTCGCCAGCACACCCCCGTCGTGGTCAAGCATGAAGCGATCCGCCAGCAAAGGCAGCAGCCGGGCAGCCCCCCACTGATGCAGCAGTTCTCCCAATCAGCAGAGCAACCATCGGCACCTTTTGTTTTTTCCTGCCCCACAGCCCTGGGCTTGGGGGCCCCAACTTCGGTTGTCGCTCCCCCCAAAAGACAGGGGAAACCCAAAAACTCGCAGGGGGTTCTCCCCCAAATGTTCTATGCACGCGGACTGATGGCCATCATTTCCGTCCAAACGTGCGAAAGGGTTTTCGGGGTCAGCTGCTTCCGGGAAGGCCCTGGCATGGGCTACCCCCTTTTTTTTGGGGGGGACAGGAACCCGGGCCCAGCGGCCCTAAAGTCGTTCCTCAGTGAGTTCCCAGTGTTTTTCGAGGAACCAGCCTGTGCCCCCCGCGAGACAGCCCTCCTAAACCACGCCAGGGGCCCTTCTGTGGGAGATACGGGTGAAATTCCCGCCCTTAGCCTCAGAATGTCATGGAAACGAGGCCGCTCTGTGTGCCCCCTTCAAGAAAGGGCTCTCAACCCGGTTAAGGACGTCTTGGCCGTAGAACCCCCCATGTTCCCTCATGATTGATCTGGTTAGCACCCTTTTGATTGCGTTTCTTTAAACGGAAAGGAACTTTGGAAAAGGCGCGCAGCCCAACCCCGCCGGGTTTCCCCCTTCCTGGCACCCGGTGTTCTAAGGCCCCCGCGCCACAGTCGCCAACTTTCCCCCGGGGAGCCCATGCGATTGATCGGTTCGTCTCACGAGCAAGAGTTGGCCCGCGCGGCGGGGAACTTGTCCCTCACTGGGGCAGCCCAGAACATTTCCGGAAGTTGTCCCAAGCGCCCCAAGCATGGGGAAACTCCCTCACCTGGGTTTTCTGGGGGAAAAAGGCATTCCTAGGGCAAAGTTCCTCCTCCCCACGCCTGCTGATGCCATACAGGTCATGTCTGAAGCTGGAACTTTTTCCCAATTTTCCGGCGTTTCTGGATTTGGGCTCTGCTGGGAACTTTTTTTCCTCGTCTCTGGTGAACAGTATCGTCTTCCCGGTGGCCCCCGGAGAAAAATCGCTCGCAAACCCTGTCTTAGGGGGGAGCTTTTTACCGACACCATCCATTTTTTGCCCCCAAAACCATGCCTCCCGGGGGGGCGCTACATAAGAAGAGATCCCTTTTAGTTTGCCTCGCCCCCGGGCGGTCCTCCTCGGATTTCCAGGGCTGGGCTACACTCTCCTCGGGGATGGATGTCGGGAGAAGAAACTCATTGGGGTCCCAACTGTCGGGGGTTTTTTGGGGTGGTACCTCCCCGTGCTTTTCTGTCCCGCTCGACCTTCGTGAGCCCTGCCCGGTCTGCCCCCCGACATCTGGAGTACTTTTTGTTTCTGAAAAAAAAGCCGAGGTTTTCCCTCCGCTCGCCTTATGATGCCCGATTGACTTACCCCTGGCACCAGTCCCCTGGGCAGAGTCAACCCCCTATTTTTTCCTGTGACACAACCTGGGAGACGTCCCGGGAAAATTCCGGAAGAGGTTATTCGGAAGTCCTTTCTCCCCAGTGGGGGTTCTTTTTTCGTAACAAAGAAGGCGGTTCCTTAGGGCCCCTGCGACTCCCGGGGATGAACAAGATCACGGTTTAAAAAACCGGTCCCCCCCTGCCGTTGATACAGAGCTCTTTGCCGGTGCGGGGCCAAGGTCTTCTCCCCAATTGGTCTGAGAGGGGCCACAACTTGGTCCGAACTGAAAGGGGGAAAAATTGAAGGGAAGAGGGCCTTAAACACCGGGGACGGCACTTCAGTACCGGGTGATGCCCTTCAGACGTGTAATGCGCCTGCCGTCTTCCAGGACTCGTGAATGACATCTTCCGGGAACTTCCTCTCACCTGCGGGGTGGTTTACCTAATGAAACTTTGGTGTACCTCCTGACCTCGAACCCCCACCGCAGCCATGCCGTAGGGTTGAAGCGTCTCCCAGAGAACCATCTGATGCCAAGCAGGAAGGCCCCTTCCCCCAAACACCTTCCATTTTTGGGATAATTTTTCTGACCAAAGGCCCCAAGGACCCAGGAAAATGCAGTCTGTTGCAGGGCCACGCCCGTCAGCCCGCTGCCATACAGCAATTTCTGGGGTCGTAACCACGCCAAATTTTTTCCCCACTTTTCTACCTAAATGGCTCCCTAGTGGCACTTACAAAGAAACCGCCAACCCAGCGCTGGCCCCCGAAGCTGAAGGGCATTCTCTAAGCTCGTCTGCCTTTACCACGCATCTATCCCATCGCGGTGGACCCCCCCGAAAAACCCTACGTTGGAAGTGGATGCCTCATCTGTGGGGGGGGACAAATTTTTTACGCAAAAAGGACCCCCTGGCAAGACCCCAAAATGTGGGTTTTTTTCCAAAAGTTCTCCTCGGCCCCAACTAACTACACGTTGGGACCGGGCTACACATCAAGCGCCGTTTGGGGGAATGGCGTTTTCTCGGAGGGTGCTCGCCACCCCCCCTCCCCCTTAAATCGGACCCAAAAAATCCAATATCTCCAGACGGTCAGCGACTTAACCCACGCCAGTAGGTGGTCGCTCTTCTTTTCCCCTTCAACTTCCCGATCCATTCCCCCCGCAGAGAAGAAATGAAAGCCCCCTCCCCCCCGTGCCCCCGACTGGGGGGGGAAAAGTCTACTGCAGAGCACATAAATTTCCCCCCGACGTCTTTTCTCATGCTCCATTGACCTCCGGGAAAGGGTTTCCCCAGGGAAGACCTAGTACGCCCTGCTCTCCCCAACGTACTTGAAATGGGGACATTTCACCTTGGGGCCCCGGGATCCCCGCCCCAAAGACTTCCCTTGATATCCCGGTTTTTTAAAATGGGGGCCAAGCTCGTTAAAGGGTGTCAAGGAGTTTTGAGTCTTGTAAACCCGTGCCCGTAACAAACCCTCTCACAAACCGGCAGGGCCTTCACATCCAACCCGTTCCCAAATCACCTTGGACCACATTGCTATGGATTCTTAAAACCCACTCCCTCCTTCGGCTGGCAACCCATCATTTTTGGGGATCAAAATCGGTTCTCCAAATGGCGCATTTTGTTCCCGCCTGGCCGCCCCCTTTCCCCCCGCCCTGGGGAGCTTTTTCTTCCATCTGTGTTCCTCGCATGGGCTCCCCCAGCAAATCGTCCGGACGGGGGTCCAGTTTTTTCCGGTTTTTGGCAGCCCCGTTGCCCCAATCCACGAACCCGACTTCCTTTGCTTACCACCCTCAACGAAGGCCCGGGGGAAGGTCAACAGATTTGGGTGTTACCCACGCCACTTTTTCTTGCAACCCCAAAACGACTGGGGCCAATTGCTGCCCTGGGGGGGATTCTCGTAACCCCCCTAGATTCAAGTCCCGGGGGTCTCCCCTTCTACACGTATATGGGTTCTCCCTCTAACAAACCCCCATCCGAAAAAGGTTTCCCCCCCCGGATGCACTGGGCCGGGACAGAAGACCCCCCCCCTTTGGTCCCAACCCCCAGCTCCCCGCCCCCGCCTTCCCGGAATGAAGACAAGCCGATAAAAAAGAAGTCCTCCTCCCTTTTCCCCCCCCCCCCCCGGTGATAAGGTGTGGTGTCGGCCAAAATTCCCCCTTTAAAGGGAACCCGTCACATAGGGTTTTGCCCCCCCCTTTTGGACGCACAACGGTCAGACCTGCTTTTCCCCGCGCTGTGTCCCTTATTTCTGTAAGATCACATTTTTGCATTTACCCCCCAAACTTATTAAAAGGGGTTAGCCCCACCCCCAATAGGGAGCCCGCCCACAAAATTTTTTAAAAAGTTTTCTAAAACCCATTCAAAATAAAAGGTTTTTTCAGTGGTTGGGGGGGGCTAGCCTCCGTTGGGGGGGGGTTTTAAAAAAATACTCTTGAAGGACTCTTCGAATGACTCTTTTTGGCTGAAAACTGCAGATTTGAGCATTAAATAACAAAAAATACAGCATCTACAGAATAGGACCGCGGGGAAAAGCAGGTCTGACACAGTGTTCTGTCCCAGCCCGGGGGGGGATAAAAATATGTAAGGTTCTCTTTTAGATGCCTTCCTACAAACTGGGACCCCGCTTCCTGGGACCCTTTGAGGTTATTAGTCGCATTAACCCGGTTTCTTAAAAACTCCGGCTCCCTCCTACCATGAGAATTCCCAACTCGTTCCATGTCTCATTACTAAAACCCCTGGTGCTTAATCGTTTCTCTCAGAAGGCTGTCCCTCCTCCGTCTGTGGCTGATGCGCCCAATGTCTTTGAGGTTAAGGAGATCTTGGGTATGAGGAGAACTAGAGGGAAAAGATACTTTCTAGTGGACTGGAAGGGGTTCGGGCCCGAGGAGAGGTCTTGGGAGCCGGAGGAGAACATCCTGAACCGCAGCAGCATCCAGAAATTCCTCCACTCCAGAAAGAGGGGGGGACCCAAGGGTGGGGGGGTACTGTCACGGATACCCCTGCGACCCTCGTCCCGGGTCGCAGGCGCATCCGTGCCCCGACACCGAGCGGCGCCCCACCAGTGGAAGCGACCTGGTAGATTCCCGCCGCAGCAAGTCCATCCCGCTTTGCGGCGGGCTCTGGTGAATTCCGGGACCTACTTAGATTCTGCTCCCTGGTGTGGGCTTCCACCATCGCCTGCGGTGGTCCAGCGGATCCACTGCCAGACCGTTACAACTGCGCCTGTATGTATGACCTGCAGAAGAACAGGTTCATACATTCTGATGCATTCTACACTGCCCTAATGCTATTTAGAACTGGCCTGTCAGCGACAATGTTCATACATGTCGCCCATAATGGGTTTTTTTATCTCCTGATCAAAACAATGTATTTTGTAATAGTCTTCATTTACATTTACATTTCCCTACATGTTAAAAGCTAATCATTGCGGTGCGAAAACCCCTTTAATGCCACTTTTAGGTGCTACTTCATTCCTAACAGTTTACAGCGTTTTCCAACATAAATATAAAAAATAAAAAGGTGCTGCTGTGGTATAAAAAAATACAAACTCACCTTTGTAGTCACTGCTATTGCAGCATTGATGCTGCCAGTGGTGTCTCCTAATGTATTTTGATCAGCACATGACTACTACAGCCAATCAGAGGCTTCGGTGGTCATGTGCCATTCCCTTGACATAACTCCTCAGGACGTAGATGCATCGGTCACACAACGATTTGCCGCATCAGGAAATAAACAGAGACCAGGGGTCACCACTGTCACTGTTGAAACAGCAATGAGCACAAAAGTATGTCATTTTTATTTATTAAACCAATGTAGCTTCTTTTTATTTTTTAAATGTATATTGGAAGAATCCTATCAACCCCAAATCACTTGGTGACAGCTGTATTTTTAGTCGATAAAAGGATCCAAAAACGAATAGGCTCCCAATATAAAAAGAAAATGTATACTGCTTGGTATATGTTGTTTTACTTTATACTTTTCAATGGAATAGCATAATCTAAAATAATACTATTCTATACTATAATATACTATTATAGCAGTGTGTTCTGGCTCTCAAAGGACAAAGAGTCTTCTAGCTTCGAATAGGAGAATGGAGCTCTATGGATATATTTAACGTGTACACCTGGGGCGACATGCATGTACAGGGCTGTGCCAGAAGTCTGGCATCTTTTCAGCCCGAAAACTGGCGCAGCCTTGTTCACTCGATTTTTAATCAGGCGTGCTCCAATAACAGGTGCATTACAGAGCGCCAGCGGCACTTTGTAATGCACCTGAGATCGGGGAGCGTGCTGGAGGTGTGTCAAACTACAACCGTATGAATCTACATATGTGTTTAGTACAGCAAATCTAGGCTCATTACTGCTGGAACAGGTAAACCACTTTAAAAGTGGTTCACCTGAGCCTGAATTGTCGCTATAACCCACAGTAGAACAGGTTCATAAATTCAGGCGAATTCTACGCTACTAATGCGCACCATAAAATTTGCACCTGGGTGCCAAAAATCATACATGTCGCCCCTGGATCCTGGCATATATGCCCAACATAGACACCAGGTATGATGCGAACTTAGCCTGTCTCTATAGACAATCTTGTTCATTGAATTTTACCCAACTAGGTAACATCTATTGAAGTTCTATGGATGATTAAGTGCAAAACAATGTGCATACTACCTGTCCCATATCTACCTGTACCATAAGTCTTAGTCAATTTTTAATGAGGGGTTGTGGATTTTTGCCCTGCAACCCCTGAAGAAGCTGTATCTAACGGTGAAACATATTTGGGGGAGGGGGCGTATTGAATTTTTATTAGCATAGGCATTTGTGTGGTATATTTCAGTATAGGAATTAGCATACTGCAGATACTGATCCTAACAAATGTGTTACACTAGTTTGTCAGTTTCATCAGATAAGTATCCAGATACATACCTCACGTCTTGCTGATTTTTAACACGTTGTAATAGGTCCTTTATTAAAAGTTATGTTTTACTGTCTGAATACTTTTGCAATAGTAGTGTATTTAAATGGCTTGATAGTTGAAAAAAATGGCTTTTGGCAATTTGTTAATTTTTAATTAGTGTGTACAACAAACCTATTGCACAGTAAGGGCAACATGTATGAATGTTGGCACTGACAGGCCAAATCTTAATAGCTTTAGGGTAGTGTACAGTAGAATGCACCAGAATGTATGAACCTGTTCTTCTGCAGGTCATACATACAGGTGCAGTCTAGTGCCAATACGTCGAGTATGGCTCAGACAGACCACCTGTAACCTGGTCTGGCTGTTCTAACTGTTCTGCGCCTAGGTCTGCCGTCAAAGAATCATAAATGTATCTAATCCTATGAATGTGGTGCGACGCCCCCAGGACGTCACAAATCTTTAGCGCATTAAAAATTGTCACTCCTGCACTTATCATGCCAACGTTTGGAATGCGACTGTTCACACATAATTGGCGCGGCCCACGTTCTCACATGTTGCCCTAAGTGTTCAGTAAAATGAACTGTAGAATCTGAGAAAGACTGTACTGTACATTTAGTGGACCCAGGGAGATTTCATTAAATCATAGGAGGACAGGTATGAAAACTGTCTAGGTCTGAGACTTTCTTTGTTGCCCATAGCAACCGATCAAAGCTCTAGTTTAATTTTTTTAGCGCACTATCCAGGCTCGGACTGGGCCGCCGGGGGACCGGGGAATCCCCCGGTGGGCCCCCCCGAGCCGCTGTGGGCCCCGGAGGCAGGGCCGTCGCTCCCCGGGGCGCGGCTGCGCATCCGTTCACAGGCCTGGACGCCCGGTGACCTGCATTCCCGAGCGCCCCAGAGACCGGCCCGGTAGCCGGGGGACTAAAGTCCCCTGACATCCCGGCCGGCGCGGTGTCAGCGGAGCAACAGCGCCACTAGCGCTGCGCACCGGGGCGACACCCTGGCAGGCTGGAAACGGTGAGGCCTTCAGCCTGCCGGGCGCTTGGCGCCCTACTGGTGACGTAGGCGCGCGGTGGACTCACTTCACCTCGCCGCCTATTGCAGGCGGCATAGCCGGCGGCAGCACGTAGCGGTCCGTGGTGAGTCGGGGAGGCCGGAGCCAGGTAAGTGGTCTTTTTGTTGTTTTTTTTTTTTTTTAACTACCAACAAGGGGGAGGGGCGGCTGTATTACAAGGTCCCTGGCTACAAGGGGTGTCCCTTGCTAACAGGGGAGGGTCCCTGGCTACAAGGGGGTGGCCCTGATTACAAGGGTCCCCTGGTCTACATGGGTGGGGACCCTGGCTACAAGGGGTCCGCCGTTGGCGACAAGGGGAGTCCCCTGGCTAACAAAGGGGGGTCCCTGGCTACAAGGGGGGGGCCCTTGATTTCAAGGGGTCCCTGGCTACAAGGTGAGTGGGTCCCTGGCTACAAAAAGGGGGGCCCTGATTACAAGTGGTGTCCCTGGCTACAAGTGGTGTTCCTCCTGGCTACACAAGGGGGGGTCCCTGGCTAAAAGGGGGGCCCCTGATTACAAGGGGTTTCCCTGTCTACAAGGTGGGGGTCCCTGTTACAAGGGGGGAGCCGCTGATTACAAGGGGAGTGGGACCCTGGCAACAATGGGGGCCCTGGCTACAAGGGTGGGCCCCTGGCTACACGAAGGGGGGGGGTCCCTATGGCTACAAGGGGGGGTCCCGAGTCTACAAGGGGGGTGGCACCTGTATTTCAAGGTGTTCCCTGGCTACAAGGGGGGTCCCTGGCTAACAAGGGGGGGTCCTGATACAAGGGGACACAGCCAGGACAAGGGGGGGGACCCTGGCTACGAAGGGTTCCCTGCCTACAAGGGGGTGTCCCTGGCTACAAGGGGGGGTCCCTGGCTACAAGGGGGCCCATGATTACAAGGGGTCCCTGGCTACAAGGGGGGTCCCCTGCTAGCCAGGGGGTGCCTCAGATTACAATGGGGGTGTCCCTGGCTACAAGGTTGTCCCTGGCTACAAGGTGGGGTCGCCTGCCTACAAGGGGGGTCCCTGATTACAAGGGGTCCCTGGCTACAAGGGGGGGTCCCTGCAACAGGGGAGCCCCTGATTACAAGGGGTCCCTGCTACAAGTGGGTGCTCGGCTACAAGGGGGGGCCCCTTTGCTAAAGTAGAAAAGGGGGGGGGCCCTTATTACAAGGGGTCCCTGGCTACAAGGGTGCCCCTGATTACAAAGGGGTCCCTGGCTAACAGGGGGGTCCCTGGCTACAAAGGGGGGCCCTGAGGCACAAGTGTGGCCCTGGCTACAAGTGGGGGGCCCTGAATACCAGGGGGGGGGACTGGCTACAATGGGCCCTTAACTACACGGAATCCCTGGTTACAAGAGGCCCTGGCTACAAGGAGGTCCCTTGGCTACAAGGGGGGCCGTGGAATACCTAAATGGGGGCCCTGCTACAAGGGGTCCCTTACTACAAGGGGGGGCCTTGACTACAAAAGATCCCTTACTACAAAAAGGGGCCCTGACTACAAAAGAAGGCCCCTGAATACAAAAGGGCCTGCCTCATCTACAAGAGGTCTGGCTACCTACAGGGGGCCCAGGCTACAAGGGGGGCCCTGGATACCTACAGGGGCCCTGGCTACAAAGGGGGGCCCTGGCTACAAAGGGGGCCCCTGACTACAAGGGGGGCCCTGGCTACCTAAAGGGGGGCCCTGGCTACCTAAAGGGGGGCCCTGGCTAAAAGGGGGGCCCTGGCTACAAAAGGGGCCCTCACTACAAGGGGTCCCTGGCTACCTACAGGGGGCCCTGACTACAAAGGGGACCCCTGGCTACAAGGGGGGCCCTGGCTACAAGGGGGGCCCTGACTACCTACAGGGGGCCCTGGCTACCTACAGGGGGCCCCTGACTACAAGGGGGGGCCCTGGCTACCTACAGGGGGCCCTTGCGACCTAAGGGGGCCCTGGCTTATCTAAAGGGGGGCCCTTACTACCTACAGGGGTTCCTGACTACAAAGGGGCCCGGCTAACATTAAAGGGTACGCTTGGACTACCTACAGGGGGGCCTGACTACAAAGGGGTCCCTGTAAGCTTACCTAAATACTAAAGGGGTCCCCCCTGAACTACCCTACACAACTGGCTAAAGGAGGCCCCTAACTGCCTGCAAACTACCTAAAAGAGCTTTAACTGCCTGTATACTACTGTCTGGGAAGCCCTAAGCTGCCTGGTATACTACCTAAGGTGGAACCCTAACTACCATTACAAGCATACTAACTGGGGGAAAACACCACCTACAGACTGGGGCCTGTTGCCTATTTGCCTACCTACCTAGGTCCCTGTCTACCTACATTTGTAATATAATTAGAGGGCAGCATCCATAAGGCTGTAGCATTATCTCCAGGGACTTAGTTCCTCCTCCCACCTTCCAACCCCTTAGGGGTACTAGGCCGCTAAAGTTATGGCTTGTACCGCTCTCCCACCCCTGGGAAAGTTTGTACAGAGATGGGAAGTAGATACAGAGAAGAAAATTGAGGATTCTAAGATATTTGTGTGTAATTTCTGCAGATGAGCTGTGGCCTGGACAAGTCATCAATGGCGTGTGGAACGGATGCAGAAGAGAAGGGAAAAAGGAACGAATTATGAAGAAGATGAACGACTCATCCGAGATAATGAATCACCCGGTGAGTTCCCCCTGATTTTACTTCAATAATATGGATCAGTGCCTGTATTTCACTGTAATGTGATGTGACCTGAGCTGGTTCTGAACCTCTATGTGATCTCCATAATGGTGGTGTTGTAAGGTTATATACCTGCTGGATCTGAACCACGTCTGTGTCTCTATATGGTGGTGTTGTAGGTTATACCTGACTGCTGTAGATGACCTCTATGTGGTCTCTATATGGCGGTGTTGTGGGTTTATACCTGACTGGTGTCTGCCCTCTATGGGGTCCTATATGGCGGTTTTGTAGGTTATACCTGACTGTTTTGGGGACCTCTATGTGGCTACTATGGGTTGTTTAGGTTATGTCGGCCCGGTATAATGCCACGTACAGTTTTCCCTGATTGACCCTGTGATAGGGTTAAACACTTGTACTTTCTTGCTGTGTATATTTTAGAAGGGGGGTTAGGGGCTACCAAGGAAACGGGGAGGGGATTTTGTATGTGGTGGAGGGGATAGGTATGTGGGGGAGGGGGATAGTGTATGGGGGGAGGGGGATATTTTATGGGGGTGGGGGGGGAATAGTTGGTTGGGTGGAGGGGGATAGTGTTGTGGGGGGGGGGTTTTTTTTATGTGGGGGGAGGGGGAATATAATGTGGGGGGAGGGGGATATTGATGTGGTGGAGGGGATATGTATTGGGTGGGGGGGGATATTGTAGTGGGGGGCGGGGGATTTTGTATTGGGGTGGAGGGGGATATTGTATGTGGGTGGAGGGAGATGTAGTGGGTGGGGGGGGGAATGTATGTGGGTGGAGGGGGATATGTTAGGGGGGTGGAGGGAGATATTGTATTGGGTGGAGGGGGTAGGTATTGGGGGGAGGGAATATTGTATGTGGGGAGGGGGATTTGTATTGGGTGGGGGGATATTTTTTGGGGTGAGGGGGATATTTTAGGTGGGGGGAGGGGATAGTGATTGGGTAAAAGGATATTTTTATTTGGAATAGTTTTTGGGGGTAATAAAAATTTTATTTGGGGGAAATTTTTTTTTGGGGTAGGGGGATATTTTTTGGGGGGTAGGGGATATTGTTGGGGGTAGGGGATAATTATGTGGGTGGAGGGGGATATAAAAAGCTACTACCCGGCCCATAATATTTTAGACAACAATTTGACCCCCGCTTTTACTACACAAACAGTTCTGTTTTCAAATGATTATGGGGTAAAAGGGGGCGCAATTAGGGGTTTCCAAGGCCGGTAAAATTTTCATGAAACATTAGGGTGGGGCCCCCAAAAAACAATTTCCCCTGGGGGGCCCCAGACCCCCCAATGCCGACACTGGCACTATCTCCAATGCAAGGGGGGATCTGATTGGTTCCTATGGAAAAGACATTTTTCATAATGTGGCATGCTCTCTGGAAGGAGGGGGGGTTTCTCTGCGAGAGAGGGCCTGGCTTGCTTTACAGCTGCACTTAAAGGGGGGTGTATCCTTCCTTACTTCGGCTCATTCACACTTCTCTTTTCTTTCCCCGCTCTGGAAAACAGGGGGTTTCTTCCCCTCCCAGCTGGGTTTACTCATCCCCCCTTCACTTCTGCCTGAGACTCCCCCCCCCCCCCCCTTGAGTCCACATATCACTGGTCTCTCCCTACAGTCTTATTTTAAAGACGTATACATACCACAGGGGCTTCCAATCTAATCTGAGCACTGATCTCCTCTCACGCGGAGATGTAAATTACAGCTTTTTAAGAAAAGGGACAGATCTGCGGTATCAGGAGAGTTGGCACAGGGTCAAAACCCGTCATGTTTTCTCATTGTACAATCGCTGAAATCTGTTTCGCTAGGGTGGAGACAGAAAAAGCTACGGGGCCCCCAACTCTGAGTCATTCTGTACAGCCCATGAATAGACCCAGGGGCTGTACAGAATGTAAATGAGCTCTCAGCTAGTGAATTGCAAGGAGGAGGGATTGACCCACACTGGATATCAGTGTAAATAAAAACACAAGATAAGGGACACTGTGAGAACAAGGCAGCTTTGCTAATGACATCCAATTGCAAAGTTGCTTGTTTTCACTGTCCCCTTATTCTGAAGACCATTTAATGAAACGATAACACCCCTTTAATATATTTACACATACATCTCCTGCAGGCTGTGAACGGAGTAACTAGGCCCTCCTCTCTCTTTGTCTGTGGGCAGGGCCTCACTGATTTAATTAGTTGTTCTGGAATGAAGCCCCGGCCGCTCAGTCATATACCTGCCCAGTATTTTTATTATAGAGAGCGCGGGCCCCTGTCCTGTGTTCTTAGTGAAACATAAGGGCCCACAGGTGTCACGTGTGTCGGTCTGGTGGCCCACCAGAGCACCGGATAATCCAATGCTGATTACACTGAAGTTACATTTAGTGACTCACAGGAGAGGTCTTTTCTGATCGGAGTCGTTCACTTTCCCTTCTCTTCTTCATCTGGCACAAAGCACCATGGTGACTTCTCCTGGTCACGACTCGTCTCTGCAGAATTTACCACACAAACATTTTAGAATCTTCACTTTTCCAGCACCTATATACCTACCTACCTACTTCCTAATGGGGGTATATAGGAAAGCAGGGGGACACTCTATCCCCACAGCAACTGGCTTTTCTATGATAGAAAAGCCAGGTGACTGCTGTGGGGGATGGGGAATCACTCATCGTTTCTTTATAGACCCCCATTATGTAGGTTTATAGACCCCCTCTCAGTAGGTAGGTAAATAGGCCTCCTCAGTAGGTAGATATATAGGTTATATGTCCCCCAGTAGGTAGGTATAAAGGTTATATGTTCCTCATTAGGTAGGTATATATGTTATATTTCCCCCAGTAGGAAGGTATATAGTTTATATGTCCCCCAGGATGTAGATATATAGGTAATAGGGTCCTCCGTATATATATATATATAATATATATATATATATATATATATATATATAATATATATTATATATATATATATATATAATTATATATATATATATATATATATATATATATATATATATATATATATATAGATAGATATAATAGAGTATATATATATATATATATATATATACCTGCCTGAGGGGCTCATATATATATATCTATATATGTACCTGCCTGAGGGGCGCATACATGTACACCTGGCTGGGGGGGCCTATATATATATACCTATAGAGCTTCCTATCTGATGAGGCGAATCTGTAGAGCTACCTGACTGAGGGGACTATACATTCTGAGATATTTGTCTCCAAATCTGCAGGAATAAGTGTCGGCTGGGAGAAGTCAGCATGAAGGTGTAGATAAGATGGAAAAGTATAGGGAATATGAATGAATCATCAGAGAAACGTCACCTGTGAGTCACAAAATGTACCTGAACTGTAATCACTTAAATGTGCAAAGTGTAATGGTTTATATTCAGTAATGGTGTATTATTCAGTATCTATATAGTGGTGATATGTGGTCATAGTGTGGAGGTATAATTAAGTCACTATATGGTGGTGATATGTGGTCATGGTCTTGAGGTATGATTCAGTCACTGTGGTGGTATGTGGTCATGGTGTTGTGGCATTATTCAGTCACTATGTGGTAGTGATATGTGGTCATAGTGTGGTGGTATTATTCAGTCACTATGGGGTAGTGATATGTGGTCAAAGTCTGGTGGTATTATTCAGTCACTTTGTGGTTGTGATATGTGGTCATGGTGTTGTGGTATTTTTCAGTCACCGTGGTGGTAATATTTGGTCATGATGTGTGGTATTATTCAAACACTATGTAGTGTGGATATGTGGTCATAGTGTGGTGGTATTATTCAGTCACTGTGTGGTGGTGATATGTGGTCATGGTGTTGCGGTATTTTTCAGTCACTATGTGGTGGTGATATTTGGTCATGATGTTGTGATATTATTCAGACACTCTTGGTGTGGATATGTGGTCATGGTGTAGTGGTATTATTCAGTCACTATGTGGTGGTGACATATAATTTTGGTTCTCAGTATTGTAGGAGTTTTTTTGTAACAATGATTCATATGGTATATTTGCTCCATGTATAGGTGTATTATTTGGTGACTTTTATTTATAAGGTATTACACTGTCATACGTAGGTAAGCGCTTTTGTAAAACGCAAATTTGTCAGTGCTGATTTTCATTGTACAGTTACCTGCTGAGGCGATGGACAGGATCTATGTGGAATGCGCGTGAAAATAGTGACAGAAATGTACGTTTTTTTTCTCTGTAAAACCACATGCCGGAGTTCACAATGTGGCATGAAAAATGCTGTGTGAGCGCAGCCCTACTGAGCAAAACGTAACACAAAGGGCCTGGGCCCCGGATGTTTTAGGACCCTATCAACGCCCCTGCCAGAATTTCGATAGAAATTGTCAATTGTCAAAAAATATCAAATTGAAAAGTGAATATGATCTATATAAAGAGGTAACATGGCTTACATTATAGTAGAAAGCCATGACACTAGTGTAAATAGAACCTCAGTAGGCAAAATTCCCCTTTTGCAAATCTTACCGTGTGGGTGCTACAAGTTTTATATGGCAAAGCAAGAGAAAACTGCTACTACAACTCCAGCGAAAATAAAAGTGATGGAAAAAATGTAAAGAGTGCAACTTGAAAGCCACGCACTGCTCTTACAACATCCTGGAAACAGAGTATACAGTATGTACAAACCTGTGTACAGTAAACAGTAGAAAGAGGGGAATATCCCTACATGTGCTCACAAAGCTGTTAGTTGCCAACAACTTATCTATTTGTATGGACTGCTTAAATAGATCACCATGACAGACGACATTCATCCCCTTAAGGATGTGGCATATTTTGCCCATAGGATGCATAAGAATTTTTCATTTTTTTTGCTTCACTGTTTTCTGAGATCCATAACTTTTAGTTTTGCTAACATTGGCACATGCATTTATATCTTGTTTTGATACACAAAAATCAGTACGATACACAAAACAACAATCACAAGATATTTTACTACTTTTTGTTTTACTATGTTTTCCAAATACCCTAAATTACACTTAAACATTGTTGTACAGATCATAATGATTACACTTTTTCTGCTTTAAGTACTTTAGTACTGGTTGTGAACTTGCTTCATAATATATCCAACCCTGTGACAGGTGCATTGTCTTCAGATAATCAATGTTCCTTTCACCTGTCATTGGTTTTGTTTTTATGGCTTAATAGTGTAGGTACTGAACTTGTGGTGTTTTCACAGGACCTGTTCTTCCCCAGCACAACCACCCACCCCACTTCCCCCTGGCTTTAGGATCTCACTTCAAGTGTAGGCTGTGGGCAGTTCTACAACACTCACTGACATTTCAGCTCTGCTAGCTCCAATTCCTTGCTATGCCTTTTAAGGCTCATCCCCACAGCAAAGGACAAATGACCAGTATTTGTCTTGTTTTTGTTCTGTGCACACGGCCGCCGGGGGATGGCTTTTCTCCGCGATGAGTGGAGAAAAGCCCTCCCATTGATATGTTCATATTCCGTCCAAAAACCGGACAGAAGAATGAACATGTTCAATGTCTTTCGGGCGGCCGGCGGTTTTCCATAGCGGCCCGGTGTGTTAGTTTGTGTCCTGTTTTTCAGACGGTCTGCAAAACTGCAAACCGTCTGAAAAACCGTTCGCAAACCGGTGCCGTTTGGACATGCCCATACAGGGGTATTAGTGATAGAGGAGTTTTGAAAAAATTTACACTGCCCGAGCAGGATGACTGGCTATAAATTGGGCTAGCAGAGATGTATTTGTCATGAGAAGAAACTGACAAGACAAACGTGGAAATTCTTCTATATTCACACCATTATCTATTTACACACAAAGATAAAAGTGTCACTCAGCAGCTACAGGACAGCACAAGGCTACTGATATCTTCCTATTTAGTAACTCTAAAGGGTTAAAGTTTCTCTCATTTAGAAAGATGAGAGCCTCCTGCCTGCTAATTCGACACTGCAGGGAGTGATGTCACCAGCCCATTTGCTGCTGGAACCCAAAAAAAATAGGGTCAAACCGGGAAAAACCCCTTTTTAAAACCCGGGCAGGGGAGAAAATCGGGGCACTTTTTGGGAAAACCTTTCTGAAATTTTGTTGGGGGCACCCGGGTCGTGGCCGTTTTTTAAAAGTGAAATTTAAATTTTTTTTTTTTCCATTTTCCAGATTTTTGGCCCCAAAATGCTCACGGAACCCTAAATTATTTTTTAAATTCTTCAAAAACCCAAAATTAATCATATGTTTTGAAACCCAAAAGGGTTTCGAAGTTTTGAGAAAAGCTAAACGGTTTTAAAAAAAAAACCCATAAAGGGAATTTTTTCCTTTGTGGGGCAAAATTGGAAAAGAAAAACCTTTTTATAGGCCATCATTGGGGAACCGCTAACTTTATGCTTTGTCAAAAAATATTTTTTAAAATTAAATTTTTTAAAATTCTTTTTTTTTTCATAAAAAAAAAAAATTTTGAATTAAAACTTTTTATTTTTCCTGCTTTGAAGACCCAAACCTTCTCCTGTAAAAACCTTTGGTTTAAAAAACGTATGGAAACAACCCCCCTTCAACAGAAATATTTTCCATTTCTCCCAAAGTATGTCTCTTCTTTTAAAATTAATTTTTGTGCTAGGAAAAGGGACCCATTTCCCAATACTTTGAAAAGGGGATACTTTTTAACGAAATTAATCGCCTGAAGTTTTTAAATTCAATGGTTTATTTTTAAAATTTAAAACTGCCCCCCCAGGGCCAGAAACGGGAGGGGGTTTACTTTTAAAACCCAAAAAGGGGGGGTTTTACTTGGGTGAATAAAAAGTTTAAACCCTTTTTGCATTCAGCGGGGGAACCAAAAAATTTATAATGCTTTAATTAAAACAGATTTGCCAGGCCACGTAAAGAGGAAGACGTTTTCAACAGGCTATAGAAGAAGTTTAAAAGACCCCAAAAAAAACTTAAAAAGGGCGTTTTTTACTTATTTACTAGGGGCACTCCCCCTTTTGAAGAAATTTTTTTTTTTGGAAATTCAGGACAAAGCTCCTCCCCCAAAGAAAAAGGTTTTTTCACCATTTTTGTCACAAAAAAAACAGGAAATTTGTGATGTTTATATCCCTATTTTTTTTAACCCAACAAATTGCCTTTTTCCCTAAATTTTTTCCCATAAAAGAAAATTGCTGGAATATTACTAGGTGCTAAAATCCAATCTTAGAGTCAAAAAACCGGGGAAAAAGGCATTTGGGTTTGCCCGGGCAAAAAAGGGCAAATGGTGCCAAACCCACATTACCCCCCCCCATTTGGAAAAAAATTAAAAAATGCCGGGCTGCCCACCTAATGCATTCACCGCACTGTCCCAAACCCCACCTGGGTTAAAAGGGAAATGAAAACACAATTGCGCCATCTTTTTTTGGAGGTGCATTTTAAATGACATATTATCTTTAATTTGCAAGTCAATATGATTCCTATGAATTTTTGTTTTGTTTTTTATTCGCTTTGCAGTGTTTTTTCTGAGATCAATAACTTTTAGATTTTTTTTTCATTTATGGACCTACAATACCCTCAAAAAATTGAGTACATCCCACATTTTTTTTAAAAAAATTGTTTTAAAATTTTTTTCCTTTGGGGGAAAAAACGTTTTGAAAATATGAAATTTTTGGTTAAAAAGGTAAAAAAGTCAGTGTACAGTTTTGTATAACAAGGGAAAATTTGGTGCCCCCCTCAAAATAATTTTAAAAAACAGCCAACTTTTTCCCAAAAAATTTTTGCTAAACAAAAAAGGAAAAAAACCCCCTATGTAAGATGGAAAAATTTTTCCCAAAATTTCCCCATTTTCCCCCTCCCTGGTGTAAATGTGGCTTCCCTTAGGGGTTACAAGGCCTCGGGTTGGTAAAAGGGGGGAGCAGGGGGGAAAAAATTTGGTTTTTTACAGGTCTCAAAAATGGTTCCACTGGGGGGTTAAAAATGGCATTTTCCAAGGTAAAGAACTTTTTGAAGATTTTGAAAAAAAAAAAATTTGGTTGGTTAACATAAAGATGCCCAAAGGCAAAAAAAAAATTTTCCCCCAAAACAAACCCCTAAATTTTAGCTGCAGCACGGAAAAGATAAATCCCCGCTGAAAAAAAAACAAGACAGGTTCCACCAAAAACAGGACTGGCCCGGGGTTAAAACCAAAAAAATTTTGATTAAAAGGGGCCAGGGCCACATCCAGAGTTTTGGTTTTTTTCAAAAAATATAAAACAGTTTCCCATTTGCCTAAGGGAAAAGAAAAAACCAAATTTTTTTTCCTACTACAAATTTAAAGATTTTAAAGTGCTTAACTAAAATATACAGAAATTTTTAATGGTTTGGTTTTTGGGGACCCTTTAAACTTCCCTGAAATGTCCCCCCCAAAATTTTTCATCTTCATAAACCTTTATAAAAAAGAAACAAATTTCTTTTTAAAAATTTATAGGCAGAATGCCTTATTGGGAAAATTCTTATAAAATTTTTAAAAGGTGGGGGTAAAAAAATTTTTCGAAAACCCCCTTTCAAAAATTATTTAAAAATTCGGGCCAAAGGGCCCCGGGAAAGTTTTTGCATTGGCTAAAGGGTTTTCCCCCGGTTCCTCACATTTTAGCTAACCCCCCGAATCTTAATCGAATTTTTAAAGATAACCGAAAAACCCCAGTAAAAACAAATTTTTTTAAAGCACAAAAAATGTGTTTGAAAAATCTCCCCCTGGGTTTAAAACCCCGATTCACTTTGGGGCCCCCGGGCCTGCTTTTGGGGCCCTTTGGCGCCGACAGGGACGCTTCAGTTAAAAAGCGGCCCCCCGGGAAAGGCATAAAACTGTTTGCCGGGACCCCAAAAGAGCCCGGGGGCGCTTTGGCGCTGGCCCGGGCACGGGCCCCGGACCCTTTCAAAAAAATTTGGCGACACCCCCCCGGAAGCGCATATGGGTTTAAAGGATCCACTGCGGGGGCAGAGACGACACTCCCTCCCTCCGGGCATTTGGACTCCGGGGCGGGTGGGCAGATTTCGCGGTTTTCCCAAAAATTTTTCCTTCCCCCCCGGGATTTTGTTTTCCAACACCTGGTGGCGCGGCCCCTTGAAACGTCACCCCGGCCTTTTGCCGGGAAGGGGAAGAGGCCCCCCCCAAGACTTTGGGGTAAAGGGGGGATCCAGGAAATTTGTTTGTTTTTTTTTATTTTGCCTTTTAAATTGCCTACGGGCCCCGCCATCCCTTTCCCCAAAAATACCTGCCTACACCCGGGGCCCTATAACCTGCCCAAAAAAAAAAACCCTGCCTAAAACTCCTATACCTGCCTACACCCGGGCCCCTAAAACCCTCCCAAACACTCCTAAACCGCCCAATACCTCCCCTACACCTTGCCAAATCCCTTTCCCTTACAGCTGCCTAAAACCCTTTTGCCCAAATACCTTCCTACAGCCGCCCAATCCCGCCCAAACCCCCTTTCCTACATTTTCCTATACCCTTGCCCAAAAAACCCCTGCCTAAAAGCGGGCCCCCTCACCTGCCAAAAGGGCCTGCCAAAACCCTTTCCCTAAAACCCTTCCTACACCCGGGCCCTAACCTCCCCCACGACCTGCCTTTTAAAACCCTGGCCTACACCGGGCCCTATACCGCCCGGGGGGGCCATAAAACCCCTGCCAAAAAAACCGGGAAAAAAAGGGGGCCCATTTTTAAAACCCCTCCCTTTTAAACCGCGAAAGGGGCCATAAAACCTGCCTATAATCTGCTTATGGGGGACATATAACTGCCTTTTAACATGCCTATGGACCATAAACGTCCTTTTGGGACATATACCGGCCTATACCTGCATATAGGGCCATATATCTGCATAAAATTTGCCTATGGGGGACATTAAACTGCCTATGTAATTTTATTGGTATCCATTTTTATTTTTAAAATTTACCAGTAGCCGCTGCATTTTCTACCCTAGGCTTTATACTCGAGTCAATAAGTTTTTCCCTCGCTTTTTGGGCAAAAGTAGGTGCCTCGGCTTATACTCGGGTCGGCTTATACTCGAGTATATATGGTAAGTATCTAAGGTACATCTAAATTCTGCCTGAACCGTGGGCAGGCTGCTATTAGCTAATATAAACCTTAACCCTATTCCAAGTAACTCTACACTATAATAACAGATAGAGCAGGCTCCCTATTAAAATGAATAACACTTCCTCCTTGGCATGTTTCACAACAGCAATGGTGCCCTCAGAGGTTTATAGGGCAAAAAACATAAATGTGCTGCTAGCTTTGCTGCAGAAGTTAAAGTAGTGGTGGGGGTCAGCCTGACAATGCTTAGACCATACGCTGCACACAGCATCAAATTTGCATGGCTATTGTCCCAGAAAGAAGCCTCTTCTAAAGATATAAAGTATGGTAGTGGGAATGTTGTGGCTCGGCCTGCATCAGTGCTTCTGGCTGTGGGGAGTTACAGGTCATTGAGGGAACCATGAATGCCAACATGTACTGTGGCATACTGAAGTAGGGCATGATCCCTTCTCTTCAGAAATGGGGCCACAGGGCAGTATTACAACATAACCCCAAACACGCCTCCAAGATGACCACTGCCTTGCTAAAGAAAGTGAGGGTAAAGGTGCTGGACTGGCTAAGCATATCTCTAGCCCTTCACCCTCAAACAAAAGGTGGAGGAGCACAAGGTCTCTAACATCCACTAGCTCTGTGATGTTGTCATGGAGAAGCGGAGGAGGATTCTAGTAGCAACCTATGAAGTTAACTCCATGCCCAAGAGAGTTAAGGCAGTGATGGAAAATAATGGTGGCCACACAAAATATTGACACTTTGGAATTTGTCCATCTTCACTTAGAAGTGTACTCACTTTTTTTGCCAGCGGTTTAGACATTGATGGCTGTGTGTTGTGTTATTTTGAGGGCACATTAAGGCTAGGTTCACACGGTGTATTTGCAGGGCGTAATTACGCCCCGCAATTACGCCGTGTGGCCGGGGGCGGGGCGGCCCATAGACTTGTATCACCAGCGGCGCGTATACGCCGCTGGTAATTCACATGTCAATTATCGGATTCGCCGAGCAGGGAGAGGAGACGTAATCCATAGTTCTCTGAGAACTGTCGATTACCGTAATGACTGGGCCGTTTTCAGCCCGTAATTTGCGCACTCCGGCGCGTAATTACGGACCGAAATACAGCCCATTTTAAGCCGTGTGAACATGCCGAAAATTTACTCTGTTATAGAAGCTGTACACTGATTACTTCACATTGTATCAAAGTGTCATATCTTCAATGTTGTCCCATGAAAAATGTGAGGGGTGTACTCACTTTTGTGAGAAACTATATATGAGGGCTTGTTTTTTTTTTTACAGACAGAAATATGCTTTTCATTGGCACCATTTTTGGATACCTGCGAACATTTAATCACTTTTTATTCCAATTTTATGCATGCAAAGCAAAATAAAACAAAAAATTTTGTAGTTGGTATTTTATTATGGTGTTCACTGTGCAGGCTAAATAAAGCTATATGTTAAAAAAATCAGACATTATCAGATGCGGTGATACCAATTATGTTTCAGTTTTTCTTTTTCTTTTTTTTATTTGTACAATTTGAAAAGGGGGTGTTTTGAATTTGAACAGCTCTCCCATTACACCTTGTCTCTATTAGGGAGTAATAGAAGCAGTAAGGTGGCAGGCCTGGGGGCCTTCAATAGGCTCTCGGCTGATAGGACTGTTACTGGCTGCCATGACTGCCAATCAGGTGATGAAAAAGGCTTCCTCCCTTCTGCATAACTGCCTAGATGCTGTTGTCAAATTGACCTTGGCACCTAAGGATCAGAGTTCTCTCCAGTTCTGCCTGCTAATGATAGATACCAGTTGCAACCAACAGCCGGCACCTGCAGACTTTGGAGCTGGCTCAGCTCATGAGCCCCTTGCATACATCCTTGTGTCCCCTTCCTGACCGGCTGAGGTAGGTGCTCCAGGCAGTTTTCTACCTCTGCCTAACTGTCGTCCCGGGCCTGCTTACAGCTGCTGAACCCCAGTCAGTGGATGGAGCAATGTGGCAGCAGCAATATGAAAGCACCATGTCACTTCCTCTCATGACAAAATATTTAGTACAATGCCTTATCAAGTCACTGGATGTAGGTGGAATCCTGCAAACACCCCAACCATAGAGTAAATGCTAACACAATATTAATATCCGCACTGTAGAACTCCCTTTTTGGGTGGTAAGCCTTTACACAATTATATATTGCATTTATATATTGACAGAGGCATTCTTAGGTTTATACTACACCTAGTTAGGTGTTTTCATCAATCAGCCTACTGTCCCCATTGGCAACATCATTTTAAGTCAGTGGTTGAATTGCTTTTAGGAGTGATTGTTTGGATATACCGTATATACTCGAGTATAAGCCGACCCGAGTATAAGCTGAGGCACCTACTTTTGCCACACAAACCAGGAAAGCTTATTGACTCGAGTATAAGCCTAGGGTAGAAAACGCAGCGGCTACTGGTGAATTTTAAAAATAAAAATAGATACCAATAAAATTACATAGACAGATATAGGCAGGTTAATGTCCTCCATAGGCAGATATAGGCTGGTATAAGCAGTTTAATGTCCCCCATAGGCAGATATAGGCTGGTATAGGCAGTTTAATGTCCCCCATAGGCAGCTATAGGCAGCTATATGTCCCCCATAGGCAGGTTATAGGCTGGTATAGGTCGTTATAGGCAGGTATAGGTCCCCCTAGGCAGGCTATATGCAGGGTATAGGCAGGTATAGGTCCTCTAGGTAGGCTATTGGCAGGGTATAAACAGGTATAGGTCCTCTAGGTAGGCTATAGGCAGGTATAGGTCCTATAGGTAGGCTGTAGGCAGGGTATAGGCAGGTATAGGTCCTATAGGTAGGCTACAGGCAGGGTATAGGCAGGTATAGGTCCTATAGGTAGGCTGTAGGCAGGGTATAGGCAGGTATAGGTCTTGTAGGCAGGCTATAGGTGTAACGAACTTGGAAGTGGATCCGCTGGACCACCGCAAGCGATGGTGTAAGCCATGCCAGGGAACGGAATCTAAGTAGGTCCCGGTATTCACCAGAGCCCGCCGCAAAGCGGGATGGACTTGCTTGCGATGGCGGCCAAGGATGAATGTGGTACAGAATCGTGAGACGTAGGCGTAGTCGGGGACAGGCGGCAAGGTCGGGGCAGGCGGCAAAGGTTCGGAGTCGATAAACGTAGGCAGAGGTCAGAATACACGGTAGGACAATAGATACTTAGGAACGCTTTCTCTAGGGCACGGAGGCAACAAAGATCCAGCAGGGAAGTGACGTGAGTCAAAAACCTAAATAGAGACAGCGCCCGGCAATTAGCCAATTACCGGCGCACTGTCCCTTTAAATCTACATGGACGAGCGCGCGCTAGGGGGCGCGCATGCGCAGTCCGGCCGGCAGGGGACGAGGACCGAATGGGAGTGCGGTCAGATGAGTGGACGGGGCGGATGCGACCACGGGCAGCGGTGCGGCCCGCGGCACCACCCGTCCCCGCCGGGGACCTTCCATGGAGGAAACGGGTGCGACCGCGGTCCGTGGACCGGATCGCGGCGCGACCTGTTACAATAGGCAGAGTTTTAAAACAAAAAAAACCACTTACCTGGCTCCACGCCGCTCCGTCTCCTCGCCGCTCCGCCTCCCGCGCGCTCCTCGGTCTTCTCGGCACAGGCGGGTGATGACACACACTGCCTGTCCCGGAAACTCCGGACGGACGCGAGTTTGCGGCCGCCCGGAGTCCACTGCGGAGCACGGAGCGCTCGCTCTCTGCCCCGCAGTGCTGCCTCTTCACCTGCATGCGCTCCGGAGGAGTCGCATACAGGTGAGGAGATCGCTGACAGCTACGGGCCATTGCAACGCCCGGACGCTGTCAGCTGACTCGGCCTTCAGTTATATGCGCTCCAGGAGGAGTCGCATATAACTGAAGCGTCCCTGTCGGCACTCAGGCCATCGCAGCGCCCACAGTGACTCAAGTATAAACCGAGGGGGGATTTTTCAGCACATTTTTTGTGCTAAAAAACTCGGCTTATACTCGAGCATATACGGTACATTTTGGGGTGTTACTAATGATCTGCTAATGCTGTTTAGTGATAAAGCTATTTATGAAGCTATAGTGTGGATGTTAGTACTGTGTTACTATACTTCTTTCCATTGGGAAAGTAACAAAAAAATTAAGAGAAAAAACATGTAAAGGGGGCATGGCCTGGTACCTCAGGAAGATGGCCGCATAATCTGGGGGCTCTGAGGAGACGCAGGGAAAACCCTACCTCACCCGGACTTTCGGGTCAAAATCACAGCTTAGTAAATCCAAGTGACCTACTCCCTCCTGGCATATCCTTAATTACCTGCCTGCAAAGGTAGAAACTACCTCAGCGTGCACCTAGTCAGTGACGGTCTAAGCCCTGCTGCAGGAGCTGACTCGTACACCTCTAATAAGACTGGGTCCCACCGAACGTGTGGTGAAGGTACAATCTCCCACAACAGCGACTCACCAACCCCCGATGCCTCTGCAGTCGTTTCCGTGGGGCCCATGTTGCTCCTGCTGCTTGGGAGTCTGCCGCGGCCATGCGAGGGACCAACGGACGTGCAGTGGACCCAACGGTGACATACCTCTGGGGAGAAGGTGTGGAGACAACACACGGCATCAAGGGTCCGGTGAGTGATTTGTCCTGCTCCATCATAAGTATCTCACTCCCAGACTGACCCATTCGCATTAGGCCGCAGTCCCGGCTACATGTAACAGACCTCAGTCTGACCTTGAGTAACCGCACATCATGCACAAATACCGGATGTGCTCGTCTGCTCTGCATACTTTGCTGCATTTACACATCTCAGGGCATTAGAATCAACCCTTTCAAAATGCTACTTCCCAAATTTTTATACCTTTGCCGCTGTCTTCCATTTAATATTCCATCTCCTATTTTAAATAGAATTCAAGCTTTACTATTAAGATTTATATAGAAATCTCATAAACCCAGAAGAGCGAACATTACTTTTTCTTGCATATTAAAAAAGGGGGCATGTTCGTTCTCAAATCTCAAACTATGTAATATAGCTTCCATGCTGGACCCTATATACTTTTTTTGGAACTTGGCGAATGCTCATCATTGTTCTCGTATGGAGACCACAGCTTTATACCCCTACTCATGTAAAGACATTCTTGTTGCTCTCCTACTAGGCCTTTCCATTCCAGTGATACATTCTCCATCTCTAATGCATATGTTCCAAAGCTGGGTTAATTATGTCGTGAAAAAATATCCCATATTTATAATGAAGGAATCCTGCTCTCTATTGCTCCTTCACTCATGTGTACCCCACTAATTACTTCAAGATTGGGTTTCCAAAGGATTAGACACAATTGACAAACTATATTTGTAGTCTGTTCTGAGACCTTTTTCTGAACTGATGCATTCTTATGACATTTCCCCAAAAAGACTTTTATAAATATCTACAATTGCGCCATGCCCTGAACAATTGGGAGTGGCCAATGGAGCCTAAGTTGGTTACTCCTTTTCACCATTTCCTCAAAAACAACCTAAAGTACAAAAGAGGATTATCTATCTCATACTCCCGATTGGTCTCGGATAGTTATAATGCCATACCAGGGTTTATCTCTAAATGGGAGAGGGAATTAAACTTGAGTTTTCATCATCAGTCTTGTCCCTCAGCAGCGATTATCTATACCAAACACTCCAGATGCGCAAATCATTTGGAGATTATGAAAAAAATACACCTCAGGTGGTACTTGACCCCAAACTGAGTATCTTACATTTCTCCAGGATCTTCCAACCTATGTTGGAGAGCCTGTCAGTTAATTGGTACTCTCCTTCATATGTAGTGGAGTTGCCCGATAGCACAATGTCTTTGGACTCATTTCCAAGGTTTGATACGAGAAGTCATTCATATCAATATAATACTTTCCCCTGCATTGGCAGTCCTGGAACTCATCCTTGACGAGTTTCATGTCTCTTACATAACTGTTCAATTTTATATAATATATACAACTAGACTAACTATAGCTCTGCACTGGAAATTTAAAAAAAAATGCAGACCTCTCGGAAATCATTAATAGAGTGATTATCATTACCAGTGTGAGACTTGCTTAGCTATACCAGCTCACTTGATTTTTCACACTAGAGCAAAATGGAAACTGTGGAGTGAATCAAAGTTTTGTGCCACAGTCTGACTTAGGAATAACTCTACATACTTATTTACATTTTATTTTCCTAAGAGTAGCTATATCTGTACTCCAATATTATTATACTTTCTTATATCTCATCCGCAATTCAGTTATTATAATTGTACTCATCTGATCTGTAACCTATGTTATGTCATGGCTTTGTTTTTGTTGATGTTCCTTTTGTTTGTCCCTCTTAAGAGAGTATTGTCTATGTTAAATTTATCATACAAATGTAAATGTAAATGTAGTGATTAAAAAAAAAGAAAAAACAAGTAAAATTAAGTCTGTATAATTTCATAGAGTTCTAAAAAACTGCACTAACTGATTATACTAGCATTGCTTCATAAAACATTTACATATCCTGTGGACATTAAACATGTATACCTACAAGTTTGACAGTATGATTAACCTGACCTGTTCACGTTAAGTACCCCATTGTTGTTGACGCCATATTCTCGATATAAATTAATTGTAATATATCAAGACTAGGCGGATTATACACAAGTACTTTTCCAAGAAAAAAGGATCCAGCATATAGGTAAACGAAGAAACTCTTTATTGCATCATGAAAATCTTCGGTACAGGGGACAAAGGTGATAAAAAGCCACTGCACGTGGCCGACGCATTTCGGGCTCACTTGCCCTTTTTTCACAGCCTACATTCAGATACATAGACCTTATCCTTTATAGCCCAAAAGGGGTGGTGCTAATTACGTGTCTCATCGACCTCACTTCCCTTAACCCCTTCAAGGCAACAAAGGACATAGATCTATACATACACAGCAATACATTAAAAATACTATACAAAGCAAGCCTATTTCTGTTAATCACTGATCTAAATGCAATGTGGAGTAGATCAGGGAATAAAAAACGGGAAACAGTTCGATAACCGTAAATAAATACTATTTTCAAATTAATAAATATAAAGTACATCATTACGTGAATTAAGGCCATCCGGCATTCTAGCCTCTAGTTCCAGGATCCAAAAACCTTCATGTGTATGGACCTGTTGTTCCCAACTGCCTCCTCTATTCGGCCAGATAACCTTTTCTATGCCGATAACTCGGAGGCTTTCTGTAGTCCCTGCATGAACATCTACAAAGTGTTTAACAGCTCCAGATTTTTGACCTTTGGGGCAAATTTCTTAAAGCCTGATAATGCTCGTAAAATTTTAACCTTTTAGTTTTTTAATACTGCTTCCTATGTAAGTTTTATTGCACTCTATCCAATAAATAGCATAAACTATAGGATGACTGTTACAGTTTATAAAATGCTTAATTTTGTAACTTTTATCACATATCATTTTTGCTTTAAATTCCTTCGTTTTGAGTGCAAATTTACATAGGTTACATTTTTTCTCCCCACAGGGATAAAATCCCGTATCTGAGAGCCAAGTTTTTTGTGTTTTTTCTCTTTTAAGTTCGCTTCGTGAAATTTCATTACCTATAGTCTTATTGCATTTTGGAACACATAACTCCCTGTTCCAAGATGTCCGCTAATATAGGATCTGATCTCAAAATATTGATGTTTTTATAAAATAATCTTTTGATTTTATTAAATTCTGAACTATAAGGGGTAGAGAAAACAAGACCCTTTTTTTTGTTTTTCTTCTCTTTGTATAACAATTGTTCTTGTATTTTGTCCTTAATAAATTTTGTAGCCTTTTCTATTTGTTTATTTTTGTATCCTATATCTCTTAGTCTTTCATTTATTACTTCGGCCTCTTTTTTGAAATCCATATTAAGGGTACATGCTCGTTTCGCTCTTATATGTTCACCCTTTGGAATAGCATTGATAGTGTTCCCTGAATGATTACTATTGGCCCTCAAAATGGTATTCCCACTGTTGGGCTTCCTATATAATCTAGTGATAATTTTGTTTGTGTTTAAATCCCCATAAAGTTCCAAATCCAAAAATGGAATGGTATTTTTTTGTATCATATAAGTGAAACCCAAATTGCAGGGATTATCATTGACATAAGAGACAAACTCTGGTATGGACGTCACATCACGATCCCATATAAATAAGAGATCGTCTATGTAACGCCCATACCAGAGAATGTTCTGCTCAAACAGATTGCCAGTACTGTAGATGAAGTGATGTTCCCACCATGCCATGTACAGATTGGCGATGGAGGGCGAAGATGTTGCCCCCATGGGTGCTCCTGTAAGTTGGACATAGAATCGGCCATCAAATGTAAAATAATTATTTGTTAACAGGAAATCTATACAATCCAAGATGAAAATTTGAAGTTCTTCCTCATAGTCACTATGTTGTTTGAGATGGAAGGCTATTGCTGGTCTAACCTGATCATGAGGGATATTTGAGTACAGACTGATAACATCCACACTTAACCAAGTACATTGTGCAGTCCATGTAAAATTTCTTAGTCCTTTGAGTACCGCTGTACTATCCTTTAAAAATCCCGGAGTTCTCCAGACTAACGGCTGCAAATACTGGTCTATCCAAGTACTCAAGTTTTCACTAATATTTTGATTGCCTGAAATTATCGGGTGTAAGTCTGGAGGAAAGGAGTCCTTATGGACTTTGGGGACTCCATAAAAACTGGGATACATGGATTTTTTATTTCCAAAAACTTTCTTTGTTTAGTTGTAATAACGCCTAAACTTTCTCCCTCATCCATAAGTTTGGAGAGCTTAGATTGAATATCTCTAGTAGGGACTGTTCTTAAAAGACGATAAGTTTGCTTGTTAGCCTGTTTGTTACCCTGTTTAATGTATAGATCAACATCAAGCACAACAGTGCTGCCCCCCTTGTCAGCTTTTTTGATTACAAGATTGTCCCCCCCCCCCAACATTACTTTCATTTTTTAGGGCTACAAATTCCTGTTTAGTCATATTAGAATGTCGTTTGTGAATGAGTTGGCTTTCATTATTATCGTTTTTAATTTTTTTCAAATCACGTTCCATGACTGTTTGAAAACTTTCCATTGCCTCTACTCTGGATTTTATCGGGTAAAAAGAGGGGTTACTTAGTGTGTGTAGGCAGATTATAAGTACAAACTAGTAAGGATGTCAGCTCACCTTGATTGCAGAAAGTGCACCTGGTCAGTCCCGTGATTGCTTCATCACTAAATTCGGCTGGATAATTCGTCCTCAGTTGCAGGACGATGAATCATACGAAGAGAACAAAGCGATGTCAGTCTCGAGGTAAACAATGGAGAGTTTTTATTTCAATATAGTCGGTGAGAGGGTATATAAAAAGATCGTGGCGTGCAAAGGCCAAACGCGTTTAAGGAGCAATTCCACTCCCTTGTCACGGCATGCAGGTAACACTCAACTGTGAAACAGATTAAATAGGGAACTGATCGTCTGCAAACGATACGTCATTTCTCTTCAATACATAATGGGTATTACACTGCTTTAATAAAACACTTCTAAAAATTATTTAATTATCTTTGCTTAACCACTCGTTCATCTTTATACATCTTTGTTTATGTTATGAAAAAGAGGTATTAAGGGGTTGATGGGTGTTATAGGGGTTAGTGGATATCATGCTACGGTCGTTACGGAGATATTAAACCCGCTGGTTATTCTGGTTTGCAGCTCCAGAAATACACAGAAGGCTTCTCGCAATCTGACCTTTCGTTGCCAGTTCCACCTCTTTCTGGGCATTTATTTTTCTAGCCAAAAAAAAGGATAGGACTTGCTTGACATCACCAGCTTGTTCTTCTGTGAAATGCTTTGCTTGCCCTGAAATATGGTACTGTGCAATTTATTGATGTTGTTATGATGCTCCGGCTATTCTAGTTTTACTTTTTCTGTGCTGCATCCTATATATAATTTATCAATGTTGTACATTGAATACATAGTCGATGTGTTCCGAGTCACAATTAATTAATTTTGTATATTATATTCTTTTGATGTCCTTGAGTATTCTTGAAGGTTTTGTCTTTATGTGCATGTATTTGCACATATTGCATCCTGCATCCTCCGCCATGGGAAGAAGCCTTTTTGCGAAAGCCCAAATTTTTTTATTCTTTTGGCTTTTTAAAATACTCGTGATTCATTACCTATGGTGATATTCTTTTTAGGTTACACATTGACCCTTTCTCTAAAATTTTAGCCAATACATTGTCTGTCATAGTCATGTTGATGTTTTTGTTAGAATTTTTTTTTATTTTTCAAAGCTAGTTATTCATAGGTGTTGAAATGACCAGATTTTGTTTTTGTTTTTGATGGTTCTTTAATTTCCTCCCAACATTTTGTTAATAAGATTTTCATGTTGTTTTTTTCTGTATTTTCAAAAGTGCTCTATTTATTTGTGTTTTATTATAACCCTATCTTTTAATCTGTTTATGATGTTTTTTTTTTCTTTTATCGAAATATCATCATTTGGTGCATGCCCCTTCTCGACCGTTGAATTCTCCCAGGGGTGAATGGCATTGAGTTGTTATATTTTGGAATGGCTGGCTTTCTGCCCTCAAAATTGCCATTCACTCTGGTGGGTTTTAACGATATAAAGAGGTAGGTTACCTTGCAGAGTGTGGTATCCCCCTTTAACAGGAATCCAAATATGGAATTTTTTCTTGTCCCATACATGCTCATAGTTGATCTAAGGTTCAGTGCATTCGAATTAACTATTCCATAAACTTCCGGTATGGAAGCCACATCGTGGACCCCAAACAATCAAGGAGGTCATTGATGTAGACTTTATGAACGCCCATACCAGAGCATACAGTTACCAAATGGTTACCAATGTCAAAAATAGCCTGTTGTTCCCACCACGCCATATAGAGGTTCGCGATGGATGGGAAGAAAGTAGCCCCCCTGGGTACTCCCATGAATTGCAAATAGTAATTCGCATCAAAATTATGTAACTGTGTTTCATGAGGAAATCTCACTTCCCCAATTTTTTTTTAGGGGGGTGGGGAATAATTTTACTCCCTCAATCGTATATTGGCTGTTATTTTTTAGATGGTCTCGTAGGGCGATGGCAACAAATGTTCATGAGGTATATTTGAGTAAAGACCAAACTACATCTAAAACTCAGCCATGTGTAGTTGGTAGTCCATGGAAATCCTGAAATGCTTGCAGTACCATTTGCTGTCTTTAAATTCCAGGGATGTTTGTACTAACGGCTCTGTAGATAACTATCAACAAAAGTGCTTAGTTTTCTCTGTATAATTTTTCCGACTAGATACAATCGTCTTAATAATGGAGGGATTTCCTTTTGTGTATCTTGGGGATACCTAGAAAATAGGGGTTTGTGGTTCTTTTATTTCCAAATATCTTTTTTTTTTCATCCTATTGCCCCTAGATGTATGCCCTCTCTAAGAATTTAAGAAATTTTTTTTGGAATTGCCCTAATGGGGTTTTCTTTTAATTTCAGGTAGGTATTTGTGTCGTTCAGATATTCATACTTAATTGTTTATACAAAACAGAAGTTCCATCTATAACGGTTGCCCTCTCTTATCCCACTGCTTCTGTTATTTTCCAGTTATCATTTTTCATTTTGTTATTTTATTGCTTGTTTTTATTTTAAAATGTGATGTTATTTTTTCTTTATTACATGTATTATACAAATTATTTTCATTTTTTAATTTTCTTGATCTCGCTCCTTAGTGCTGGAAAGCATTCATAGCCAGCTGAAGCGAGAATTTTAGCGGATTAAAATTAGGGTTACCGCTATTTTAATTTACATCATGATCAAATATATTTTGTTCGTTTTTCATTGTTTCAGATTTTTCAGGGTAATAAGGGCAAAATGTCATGAAATCATTCATTATTCAGTATTCTTTATTCAGCTTATCTTGATGTTGTATGCCTTTTCTAATTCTTTTAATGCTCGGATCTTCTAGATGTTCTTCAAATTACTTTTTTATGTCAGCGTCCTGATGAATGTATTAATGTCCAGCATAATTTCAACATAATTTAAATCCCTTGTGGGTGTGAATTTAAGACTTTTTTTAATACTGATATTTGTGCTTCTGTTAGAATTGCTGGTGTTAAGCATACTACATTTTTTTATTGTTGTCAAGATCAGTTTAAATTCTCATTTTCCTTCTTTTTTCTTCCTCGACCTTTGTGTTTTTTGTTTTTGGGTTGGGTCCTCCCCGTTTTTTGCTGAGATGTTATGTTGTTAATTCCTCTCCCTTTCCCTTTGTTGCTTCATGGTAAGAGATCTTTCTATTGATGTGTGGTACTGATTCAGATGTAGCTGGCTATCTGTATGTTTCCATATCGGAAAAACTTACTTCCTTTTGTTTCTTGAATATCTCCTTGAGGATCGTAATAAGACCTAGATTGGTCTCTGTTATGGTGTCTCTGCTCCATGTATAACTTTAATGTTGTGGTAGTCTTCCATTATTCTCTTTTATATTTGTGTTTTTTTTTGTTTCCATGATGATGTTTTCAAATTTTATTGATGTTTACTTTTATATTATTCTGAAGTGTTTTCTAAATCCAGGATCCTTTGATAGATAGTTATTTTGTCTCCTATATTTTGATTTGCTCTTGTATTTCCGTTTAGTTTATCGTTTTCATATTCAATAATTAATTTTATGTGATTATTTATAGAGCAGTCCGTTAGGATTTGAATTCCATTTTTCATGAATTCCTGTGTGTTAACTAATGTTGGACTTTTTTTGATCACGCAGTCCTCTTTGGAGATTATATTTTTTTCCAAAATTACGTGTTAAGCGTATTACGGTCACACCATATTTTGGAGTTCTGGATTTGTATTTTTTCAAGTTACTTAATTAATGTTCCTTAGATTACTACTTTCTTTATCTATAGATTCTTTCGGATCCAAAGACTTTAGCTAGCTTTGTTTCCACGATCCTTATGACTTTTAATGTAGTGAACTACAAGTTATATAATGGTTGTGAATATATTTCATATACCACATTACTTGTAAGTACATTTGAATACCCTCTGCACTATATCATGACTTTGATAAGGACGCCTATATTCATGTGCCACATAAACCTCTGGTGTGCTTGAAAGACGTATTTTCAATGATTTCAAGTGCAATACTAGTAAGGATTTGTCAGCTCACCTTGATTGCAGAAAGAAAGTGCACTGGTCAGTCCTTGATTGCCTTCTCCTAACTTCGGCTGGATATTTCCGTCCTCAGTTGCGGGACATGAATCATCCCACGAAGGAGAAAACAAAAGCGGATGTCCAGTCTCGAGGTAATCAATGGAGGAGTTCTTTATTTCAATATAGTCGGTGCAGAGGGTATATAAAAGACGTGGCGGGCAATGCCAACGCGTTTCAGGAGCAATTTCCACTCCCTTGTTCACGGGCATGCAGGTGGTAACACTCAAGATGAACAGATTTAAATAGGGAAACTGATCGTCATGCAAAACGAATTACGTTCATATTCCTCTTCAATACATAATGGGTAGTCACGCTTAAAAAAAACTTCTAAAAATTATTTAATATCTTTGCCAAAACCAACTCTTCATAATATACATCTATGTTACTGTTATGAAAAGAGGTATTAAGGGGTTGATGGGTGTTATAGGGTTAGTGGGGATATATGCTAGGTCGTTACGGAGATTTAACCCGCTGGTATTCTGGTGTTGCTGCTCCAGGAATCAGAAGGCTTTCTCGCAATTGACTTTCGTAGCCGAGTCTCCACCTCTTTCTGGGCATTTATTCTTTCTATGCCAAAAAAGGATAGAACTGCTTACATCACAGCATGTTCTTCTGTGAAATGCTTGCTGCCCTGAATAGGTACTGTGACCTTTATTGATGTTGTTAAGATGCTCGCTATCTAGTTTTTAATTTTCATAGTGCTGCATCCTATATTTAATTTATCAGTGTTGTAACTTTGAATACCATAGACGATGTGGTCCGTGTCACAATTAATAAATTTCTGTTTATTATATTCTTTTTGATTGTCCTTGGAGTATTCTTGAAGGTTTTTGTTTTGTGTGCAATATTTGCACATTATTGCATCTGCGTCCTACGCATGGGAAGAAGCCTTTTTGCGGGAGAAAGCCAAATTTTTTTATTGTTTATGGCTTTAAAAATATCGGTGAAATTTCCATTACCTATGGTGATATTTCTTTTAGGTACACATTGTCCCCTTCCTCTAATTTTTAGCCAATACATTGTATGTCTAAGTATTGTTGATGTTTTTGATAGAATATTTTTTTATTTTTCAAGCTAGTATTATATGGTGTAGAAAAGACCAGATATTTGTTTTTGTTTTTTGATGGTTCTTTACTTTCTCCCCACAACATTTGTTTAATAAGATAATCATGTTAGTTTTTTATCCTGTATTTTCCAAAGTGCTCTATTTATTTGTTGTTTTTTATTATAACCCCTATCTTTAATTCTATTTATGTGTTTATTTTTCTTTTTCGAAATCATCATCATGGTTTGCATGCCCTTCTCGCCCGTATGAATTCACCCAGAGGGATGCAGTTGGTGTATGTTTGGAATGGTGCTTTATGCCCTCAAATCTGCATTTCCCACTGTGTTGGGTTTACGATTATAAAGAGGTAGTTACTTGCAGTGTGTGGTTATCCCCTCTTAAAAGACATCCAAAAATGGAATTTTTTCTTTGTCCATACATGCGTGAATCTCAGGTTCCGAAGCATTCGAAATTAACATATTCCAATAAACTCGGTATGGACGCCACATGTGACCCCACAAATCAGAGGTCATCGATGTAGAGCCCATACCAGAGATACAGTAACCAAATGGGTTACCAATGTCAAAATGCCTGTTGTTCCCACCCACGCCCATCTAGAGTTCACGGATGGGATGGGGAAGAAAGTTAGCCCCCGGGTACTCCCATGGCATTGCAAATAGTAATTGCCATCAAATTTTAAAGTAACTTGTTTCATGAGGAATCCACACTCTCCAATAGGAATAATTTTAATCCCTCATCGTATTGGCTTGTATTTATTAAGATGGTATTGTAGGGCTGGCAAACACCTGTTCCTGAGGTATATTTTGAGTAAGACCAACTACATCTAACTAGCATGTGTTAGTTGGTCGACATGTGAATCTGAAATGCCGTGCGAACAGTACCAATTTTGCTGTCTTTTAAATATCCAGGGGATGTTTGTACTATACCGGCTGTAGATAAATATCAACAAAAGTGCTTAGTTTCTCCTGTATAATTATTCCGACTAGATACAATCGGTTCTTAATCCTGGAGGAATTCTTTTTGTGTATCTGGGATACCATAGAAAATAGGGGTTTTTGGTGGGTTTTCCTTTTTTTCCCAAATTCTTTTTATTTTCTCATCTATGGCATAGTTTGTATGCTCTGGGTATGGGCGCTAATCGATGACCTCTTGATTGTTTTGGGGTCCACGATGTGGCGTCCATACGGAGTTTATGGATATGTTAATTCGAATGCTCTGAACCTGAAGATTCACGCTGTATGGGACAAAGAAAAATTCCATTTTTGGATGTCCTGTTAAGAGGGGATACCACACTCTGCAAGGTAACTACCTCTTTATATCGTAAACCCACCAGTGGGAATGCAATTTTGAGGGCAGAAAGCAGCCATTCCAAACATACACTCAATGCCATCCCCCTGGGTGAATTCATACGGGCGAGAAGGGCATGCACCAATGATGATTTCGAAAAAGAAAAAATAAACATCATAAATAGATTAAAAGATAGGGGTTATAATAAAACCATTTTATATAACTTGTAGTCACTACATTAAAGTCAATATGGATCGTGAAACAAAGCTAGCTAAAGTCTTTGGATCCAAAGAATCGATAGATAAAGAAAGTAGTAATCTAAGAACATTAATTAAGGATCTTGAAAAAATACAAATCCAAGAACTCAAAATATGGTGGGACCGTAATACGCTTAACACGTATTTGGAAAAAAATATAATCCCAAGAGGACTGCGTATCAAAAAAAGTCCAACATTTGTTTACACACAGGATTTCATGGAAAAATGGAATCAGATCCTAACGGATTGCTCTATTAATCTCATAAAATTAATTATTGAATATGAAAACGATAAACTAACGGAAATACAAGAGCAAATCAAAATAATGGAGACACAAATAACTATCTATCAAGAGGATCCTGATTTAGAAACACTTCAGAACAATATAAAAAGTAACATCAATAAAATTGAAACCATCATCATGGAAACAAAAAAACACAAATATAAAAGAGACATGGAAGACTACACAAACAATAAAGTTTATACATGGAGCAGAGACCCATATCAGAGACAATCTAGGTCTATATTACGATCCTCAAGGAGATATTCAAGAAAACAAAAGGAAGTAAGTTTTTCCGATATGGAACATACAGAAGCCGCTACATCTGAATCAGACCACACATCAATAGAAAGATCTCTTACCAGGAAGCAACAAAGGGAAAGGGAGAGGAATGAACAACATAACATCTCAGCAAAAAACGGGGAGGACCCAACCCAAAAACAAAAACAAAAAGGTCGAGGAAGAAAAAAGTAGGAAATGAGAATTTAACTGATCTTGACAACAATGAAAATAATGTAGTATGCTTAACACCAGCAATTCTAACAGAAGCACAAATTTCAGTACTAAAAAAAGGTCTTAATTTCACACCCACTAGGGATTTAAAATTATTTGAAATTATGCTGGACATTAATAAATTCATAAGGACGCTGACAGTAAAAAAGTATTTTGAAGAACATCTAGAAGATCCCAGCATTAAAGAATTAGAAAAGACCTACAACATCCAAGATAAGCTGAATAATGAATACGCTGATATGATGTTCAATGAACAGTTAGCCCTTATTACCCTGAAAAATCTGGAAGACAATGAAAACGAACAAAATATATGTGATCATGATGTAAAATTAAAATACGGTAACCCCTCATTTTATCCGCTAAAATCTCGCTCAGTGGCTATGGATGCTTTCCAGGCCACTATGGAGCGAGATCTAAGAAAATTAATAAATGAAAATAATTTGTATAATACATGTAATAAAAGAAAATATAACATCAGTTTAAAAGAAAAACAAGCAATAAAAGAACTAAAGGAAAATGATAACTGGATAATAAAGAAAGCGGATAAGGGAGGGGCAACCGTTATAATGGATTCTGTCTTGTATAAACAATTATGTATGAATATCTTGAACGACACAAATACCTACCGGAAATTAAAAGATAACCCCAGTAGTGCATTCCAAAAAAAATTTCTTAAACTTTTAGAGGAGGGCATACATCTAGGGGCCATAGATGAGAAAATAAAAAGATATTTGGAAATAAAGGAACCACAAACCCCTATTTTCTATGGTATCCCCAAGATACACAAAAAGGAATTCCCTCCAGGATTAAGACCGATTGTATCTAGTCGGAATAATTATACAGAGAAACTAAGCACTTTTGTTGATAGTTATCTACAGCCGTTAGTACAAACATCCCCTGGATATTTAAAAGACAGCAAAATGGTACTGCAGGCATTTCAGGATTTCACATGGTCGACCAACTACACATGGCTGAGTTTAGATGTAGTTGGTCTTTACTCAAATATACCTCAGGAACAGGTGTTGCCAGCCCTACAATACCATCTTAATAAATACAGCCAATACGATGAGGGATTAAAATTATTCCTATTGGAGAGTGTGGATTTCCTCATGAAACACAGTTACTTTAAATTTGATGGCAATTACTATTTGCAATGCATGGGAGTACCCATGGGGGCTACTTCTTCCCCATCCATCGCGAACCTCTATATGGCGTGGTGGGAACAACAGGCAATTTTTGACATTGGTAACCCATTTGGTAACTGTATGCTCTGGTATGGGCGCTACATCGATGACCTCTTGATTGTTTGGGGTCACGATGTGGCGTCCATACCGGAGTTTATGGAATATGTTAATTCGAATGCTCTGAACCTGAGATTCACGCATGTATGGGACAAAGAAAAAATTCCATTTTTGGATGTCCTGTTAAGAGGGGATACCACACTCTGCAAGGTAACTACCTCTTTATATCGTAAACCCACCAGTGGGAATGCAATTTTGAGGGCAGAAAGCAGCCATTCCAAACATACACTCAATGCCATCCCCCTGGGTGAATCCATACGGGCGAGAAGGGCATGCACCAATGATGATGATTTCGAAAAAGAAAAAATAAACATCATAAATAGAATAAAATATAGGGTTATAATAAAACAGAAATAAATAGAGCACTTTGAAAAATACAGGATAAAAAACAACATGATTATCTTATTAACAAATGTTGGGAGGAAAGTAAAGAACCATCAAAAAACAAAAACAAAAACAAAAATCTGGTCTTTTCTACACCATATAATACTAGCTTTGAAAAAATAAAAAAAATATTCTACAAAAACATCAACATACTTAGACAGGACAATGTATTGGCTAAAATTTTAGAGGAAGGGGTCAGATGTGTACCTAAAAGAAATATCACCATAGGTAATGAAATCTCACCGAGTATTTTTAAAAGCCAAAAGAATAAAAAAATTTGGCTTTCGCAAAAAGGCTTCTTCCCATGCGGAGGACGCAGATGCAATATGTGCAAATATGCACACAAAACAAAAACCTTCAAGAATACTCAAGGACATCAAAAAGAATATAATATACAGAAATTTATTAATTGTGACTCGGACCACATCGTCTATGGTATTCAATGTACAACATGTGATAAATTATATATAGGATGCAGCACTAGAAAATTAAAAACTAGAATAGCGGAGCATCTTAACAACATCAATAAAGGGCACAGTACTATTCAGGGGCAGCAAAGCATTTCACAGAAGAACATGCTGGTGATGTAAGCAGTCTATCCTTTTTTGGCATAGAAAGAATAGAATGCCCAGAAAGAGGTGGAGACTGGCAACGAAAGGTCAGATTGCGAGAAGCCTTCTGGATTCTGGAGCTGCAAACCAGAATACCAGCGGGGTTAAATCTCCGTAACGACCTAGCATATATCCACTAACCCCTATAACACCTATCAACCCCTTAATACCTCTTTTCATAACAGTAACATAGATGTATATAGATGAAGAGTGGTTAAGCAAAGATATTAAATAATTTTTAGAAGTTTTTTTTAAGCAGTGTATACCCATTATGTATTGAAGAGGAAATGACGTATCGTTTGCATGACGATCAGTTCCCTATTTAATCTGTTCATTTGAGTGTTACCTGCATGCCGTGAACAAGGGAGTGGAATTGCTCCTGAAACGCGTTGGCTTGCACGCCACGTCTTTTTATATACCCTCTGCACCGACTATATTGAAATAAAGAACTCTCCATTGTTTACCTCGAGACTGGACATCGCTTTTGTTTCTCTTCGTAGGCAGATTATACTCCGGGCACGACACAATGTAATGTGCCTAAAAAGCCACATTAAATATAGTAGCGATGATACGCTGTGCGCCTCCATAACGCAATGCACCTAGTGAGACACATTATATACACTACCAATGATACGCTATATGCCACAATTGGACCTTTTAGGCGCATTAAGTTTACTATACAAGGTATAGCAGACGCCAGATGTTTGAAAGGATCGTACTTTCAGGCACACTTTACACTGATTAAATGCGCCTAAAAACTGCGGCGATGACACCAATTTTCAGACATGTCGCCCAATGTTGTTTTCATCACGTGGAATCAACTATGGGATTGTCATCTACCAAGTAAATCTGGTTGGTTCTAGAGTGTGGACACAATGAAGGTTGCAAGACCAAAGAACAAAAAGTTCCCAACAATTACCCATTCGAAAGCAAACACAATACGAATAACTATAAAGAAAGCCAAACAGTAACTGACCATTGAGATTGTAGTATTTATACAATGGCTCTGTATTCTATTTTTTTCACTAATTGAAAAATAACACTTGGAAGTCTGCATGTATTTCTATCTTGCCTAGGTTATCTTAAGATCTTGGAAAATCTCTGCCCGGGCTGAGCACAGGAAAATTATGCCAAGGGAAGTAAAGAAAACACACAGTGAATTTTTACAAGAAGTCATGATGCACAGTAAGTTTGAAGTACACCATATACGATAAAATATAACAAAATCCACTTGGAACATTTGTTTATTAATATATTTATCTTGACAAATAATATCACAAATGCCCAGCTAAAAATATAATATATATATATATATATATATATATATATATATATATATATATATATATATATATATATATATTAAAATATATATATATATATTATTTACAAATGCCCTGGTCATCATATATTGTGTATATGTATGTATATATATACACAATATATGATGAACAGGGCATTTGTAAATTTATATATATTATATATATATATATATATATATATATATATATATTATATATATATATATATATATATATATATATATTTTATAATATATATATATATAGAATGCAGTTCTGGCCTCTTATCCGTTTAGAGAAAAAGTACACTTGGAATTCTTTGTTAAAGACCCTATGACCCTATGTCCAGCTATGGGCCCATGATATGACAAAATGTACCTCTAATTTTAAATGGACCACACTGAGTATTTTGTATAAATCAATTGAGAGATGGTGACCTACCAAGTGCCATCTAGCATCATGAGAAAGTATATATTTAATAATGAATGCCATAGGGGTTCTCCGCTTTGGACCACTTCTATTTATTAAAAGGATCTCTAATAGACTAATCACAAAGTATCCAAATGCTAGAAACCCCAGTACTCAACTGTAATCTGACAACCTGGCAATTTAGTTTCCCTGCAGCACAACCACATGTGGAATCAAACATTACACAATGCCTATTCAAATCATGGGTTGTCTGTAGTGTTGATCGAACTGTTCTAGAAAAGTTAAGTTCTAGTAGAACTTCTCGAATTTTTAGAACTAAAACTGAACATTTTACTGTTCGTTCAAGTAAAGTTCTAGTTCGACACGCCATTTTCAGTTTCGTTTTCAGTGGCTTTCTACACTTTTGGCGGCCATCCAATCATATTATCATGTTATGTATATTTCACTGTATTGCCTTGTGGATGACATTTTCAGCTCTCTCTGTACTGTACAGACTGCTCTTAGTTAGTTAGATAGCATTTTCCTCTCCATAGACAGCAATAGTTAGGGAGTTTGGTATTGCTGGCTACATCTTTCCCACGCCCAGAAGCTATTATTTGGCGACATTTGTAGGCTCACATAATGCCTAACTCTCATATACATGGATATATATCATACAGAGTGCTTGGATTTGCTAAATCATACTCCATGCCCAGAAGTTCAGTTTTTGCAGTTTTGAGAGTTCAGTAATTGCATAACACACCGTCTCCAAACTTCCTATGCATCAAAGGGGATTCTGGGCCCCTCAGGATGCAGGGCCTTGCACCTCCTATAGCTACGCCCCTGCTTGCAAGCTGTCCTCATCTTTTCAGTTAGCCATTGAAAAGAATGAAGTATTTTTGCCTCTCAATTTTTTTTGTCACTCTTAGAGCCAAATTGTCTTCACTAAGTTGTTCCACTTACCCAGTTTACTGTTATGGATGGTAATTACAGCTTCTCCTCACCTGTATAGGTATAAAAATTAACCAGAACATCTTCTCCCATTGACTTTAATGGGGTTCGAGTTCGAATAGAACCTCGAACCGAACACACTAAAGTTTGAGGTTCTAATCGAACTAGAACATTTTACTGCTCGCTCATCTCTAGTTGTCTGTCTAATGAAGGACAGGAATGGTCCTTCAGAGCAAGATACTCTTTGTAGCCACTGTGACCAGGAGATGAAAATCCTCGACATGAGACTATCGCTCTATTAACTTCTACTCCTTAAGGTATATGAAAATAGGTTTTCTAAACTGGACAACACCATTAAATAGGTCCTATCCCTTAGATGCAATGCTAGTAATTTGGAGCCGCTAAATGTACTTCCATCAAGGGTTTGTGTGTACAGGAATGCTATAAAGAGTGCTCTGTTAGTTTAAATTTGTTTCATTCCTCTTGCCTAGCCTTGGCCAGGGGTTGGAGCAGAACCAATCTTAGTTCTCACCTGCATTAAATCCATGGCTGAGGGGGGTGTTAAATTGGTCGTTAGGTGCAGTACTTGCCTATGATTCTTTCCCGGATCTTTTTCTGCTTGGGGCTTGATGTGTTTACTGTTTTTGGACTCTGAATTGAATTCTCAGTCATTTTTTCTGCTCCTCGATTCGGTATCACGTTCTTTGCTGGCTTGTGACCCAGGCTAGTTTGAACACTCTAGTTTGTTCCGTGTTTTGTCCTCTTTCTCCTGTCCCTCCTGTGTTCATCCTGTCAGTCTTCTCATTTCCGGTTGTTCTCCTACATCTCTTTGTGGTGGGCAAGAGGTTGCCTTACACTCTGCCTTCTGGAGGGTGTCTGATTGCAGACAGCAGTTTTGAGTGGGCTCTATTTGTTTTGCCCATTTTGTGCTTGTTTGAGGAATTTGCTTGTCTGACAATTCCATTCTGGGAAGTTGCTTATTGACAGTTCCCTAACAAATGCCATGTCCTTTGCTAAAGACAGATTTATGTGAGGAAAATATAAGTTATCATGACCATGTATATGGCATAGTGCCAACATGAGAGAATGAGAGTCTCTAGTCTTTGAAGGCAAATAGGGTTGCTAATAATGCAGCCTAAATGTGTGCAGTATCATGTAAATGCTGTAGAGAGTGCACACACATTGTAAAGACAAACACTTTGCACTGTCCAGGATATAAAAAAAACCTATACAATCTGTTGGCTTTTAAAGGCTCCTTTCAGTCTGGCAGGATTGGTACTAGAGACCCAGATAGCTCCCAATCACAGAGCTCTATTCATATAAAGCAGCCATTTTGCTCTGTTTTGGTTCAAAATGGTTCCCTTGAATACAATGCTACATCGGGGATTTGGATATTTGAAATTTTTCGGGAAATACATAGGGGCGTTCACATGCACAGGAACAAATACCAGCGGTTTGCGCCGTATTTTCCTTTTTTGCGGCCGCCCACCACCCCCGCGGGGGGGACGCTTTCTCCGCGATGAGGGGAGAACAACCCCCCCCCTCTCATTGACATGCACATGTTCCGTCCGGAAACCGGAAGGGAAGATTGTGCATGTACATGTTTTGTCGCCCCGCCGGCGACCAAAACAGTCGGGCGGAAAACCCGTGCAGTGGGGACTGCGGAAACGGACTTTCCATAGAGCCCCGTTCGGCTCATTTTTGGCCGGTTTTTCAGGCGGTCTGAAAAAACGCAAACCGCCTGAAAAACCGGCCGAAAACCTGTGCAGTGGGGACATGCCCTAATTCAAATTCTGTAAGCTATTCTCATTGGTCGGCAGAAACCAGCCAATCAGAATAGGAGCAACAGTGAACCATTAAAACCTATGGAGAGTTTGGACCAATCAAAATCAAAGGCAGGACAGCTCAAAATACAGTAAAAATACAGAAAAGAGCTGATTGGTTGAGCAAGCGGGGGCTTGGCTATCTCTGCCAATCAGAATAGGAGTGACAGAGACCCATTATAACCTATGGAGAAGTTTTGACCAATCAAAATCAAAGGCGGGACAGTTCAAAATACAGTAAAAATGCTGAAAAGACTGATTGGTTGAACTAGCGGGGGCTTGGCTATCCCAGCAATCAGAGCGCGGGGTACTTCTCCCATTGTAGTCTATGGAGAGATCGCGGCAATGAATTCTCGGCTCCCCAGGCCGTGCGGCCATGGAGTATGATTAAAAAATAATTTTTATTAAGTGTAACATTTTCTCTGATAAAAGCTGAAATTCTATAAACATAAATCAAGAAACCCCGACAACACGTTTGTCGCCGAGACTTGGCGCTACATCGGGAATTGCAATATAGAGAATTGCCGAGAAATACAGTAATTCAAATTGTTTAGCTCTTCTCATTGGTCGGCAGAAAAAACCAACCAATCAAATAGGAGCGACAGTGACCCATTAATAACCTATGAGAAATATTGACCAATCATATTCAAAGGCGGGACAATTTAAAATACAGTAAAAATGCAGTAAAGAGCTGATTGGCTGAGGTAGCGGGGGGCTTGGCTATCCCAGCCAATCAGCGCGAGCTACTTCTCTCCCAATTGTAGTCTATTTTTTTTAAATTTATTATTATCTTTTTATTTTGGAGCGCCCTTGATTCCAGGGCGCTGTGCATTTTCAGGCGGGTACATAAATAACATTGGTCAAGCAATTACAAAGTGACAATAAGTGACTAACAACTGGTACAGAGGGGAGAGGGGGGTCCCTGCCCGCGAGGCTTAAAAAATCTACTGGGGGGGGGTTTGAAGAGACAGAAGGTGGGGGCAGACATGTTTTGTGTGGGCGGACCCAGTGCAACACGGTTAATGTTGGTTATAGGCAATCCTGAAGAGGTAGGTTTTCAGGTTACATTTGAACCCGGTGAGAGAGGGGGAGAATCTGAGGTTTTTGGGGCAGTGAGTTCCAAGTTGTGGGGGAAGCACGAGAGAAGTCTTGGAGACGGTTATGTGAGGAGGTGATAAGAGGAGAGCAGAGGAGAAGGTCCTGTGAGTAGCGGAGGTTGCGTAAAGGGGAGGTATTTAGAGGTTTAAGGCAGAGATATATGAAGGGGAGAGGTTGTGGAGAGCCTTGTAGGTCAAAGTTGCTAGCTTGAACTGGATTCGCTGGGCAATGGGTAGCCAGTGAAGGGATTGGGCAGAGGGGAGAGGCAGGGAGTAGTGAGGAGAGAGGTGAATCAGACGGGGCAGCAGAGTTTAAGGATGTTTGGAGGGGAGCAAGGGTGCTAGCTGGGAGGCCACAGAGAAGGATGATGCAGTAGTCGAGGCGGGAGATGACGAGGGCGTGGACAAGCATTTTTGTGCTTTCAGAGTTAAGAAAGAGCGGATTCGGGAAATTTTTTAGGTGGAGGTGAACAGCAGAGGTGAGGGTTTGGATGTTTGGTTTAAAGGACAGATTGGAGTCAAAGGTTATCCCAAGGCAGCGGACATGTGGTGCTGGTGAGGGGAGTGTAGCCTTTGGGACAGTGATAGAGAGATCAGGTGGGAGGATAGAGTGGGACGGTGGGAAGATAATAAATTCAGTTTTCTCCACGTTTAGTTTTAGGAGACAGGAGGAGAAGGAGTAAATGGTTGAAAGACAGTCAGAGATACGGGAGAGAAGAGAGGTGACATCTGGGCCGGAGATGTAGAGTTGGGTGTCATCAGCATACAGGTGGTATTGAAGCCGTGTGAAGCTATGAGCTGACCAGACCAAGATGTAAATAGAAAGAGTAGTGGGCCCAGGATGAACCTGGGGGACACAAGAAGAGAGGGCCGGTGGGAAGGGGAGGAGCGAGAGTCACAAAAGCTGTATATCCGATCTGTGTGGTCCGAGGAGATCCAGGAGAGGGCCAAGTCCGTGATGCCGAGGGAGGAGAGGATGTGTTAGGAGAAGTAATGGTCGACAGTGTCAAAGGCAGAGGAAAAGGTCTAGAGGAGAACACAGAATAGTGGCGTGAAGCTTTAGCAGTTGCTAGGTCGTTTAGTGACCTTGGTTAGGGCGTTTTTTAGTAGAGTGGTGGGGACAGAAGCCCGATTGCAGCGGGTCAAGGAGAGAGTTAGTGGAGAGATGGGAGGACAGTTGAAGATGGACGTGTTGCTCAAGGAGTTTAGAGGCGAGTGGAAGCAGTGAGATGGGGCGATAGTTGGACAGTGAGGAGGGGTCAAGAGATGGTTTCTTTAGGATGGGGGGTGATGGTAGCGTGTTTAAAGGAGGAAGGGAAATGTCAGAGGTTAATGATAGATTGAAGAGATGGGTGAGGGCTTGGGATGATAACAGCACTAAGGTCAGGGATGAGGTGGGATGGGAGTGGGTCAAGACACAGGTTTGGGGAGGTTCGATTTGGACAGTAAAGAGGAGAGCTTTTTTCAGGAGTGACAGGAGAGAAGGAAGTTAGAGGTGAATAGTTATGAGCAAGTGCAGAGGTGTGTTGTGGTGACACTGCATGAATAGAGGTAGGTTTAGGGGACTGGCAGGGTGAAAACTTTGTCTGATGAATGTATTTTATTTTGGAAGTGAGTTGCAAAATCATCTGCTGAGAGGAAAGATAGGGGAGGGGGTGCTGGTGGACGCAGGGTGAGAGTTGAAGGTTGTTAAAAAGTTGTCTGGGGGTTGTGGGACAGGGAGGATATGAGAGTCGTGAAGAAGTCTTGATTGGCTGGGTGAGTGCGGATTTAAATGTGTGTAGTGATTCTTTAAATGAGATGAAGGGCATCGGTTGGAGCGGGTTTTCTTCCAGCGGCGTTCGGCAAAATCTGGAAGCTCGCCTCAGCTGTTTGGGTGGAGTCTTTTATGCCAGGGGTTGTCTGTTCATTTTTCGGGTTCTGTTGTTTTGTGAGAGGGGCGACAGCAATCAAGAGTGGAGGTGATTGTAGTTGTTTTAGAATGTGGTGGCTGTGTCTGGATCAGCAAATGACGATATGGTAGAGAGAGGTGCAAGAGAATAGAGAGAGTTTCAAGGGTTTTAGGTTTTGTAGGTTCCTGCGTGGGTGTACTAGATTTGGTGCAGGAAGGGCAGGTGGAGTGGTGATAGAGGAGAAGGTGAGGTAGGTTGTGGGTCAGAGATAGGAGAGGAGAGTTGAGAGGTTAGATTTGGGGGCAAAGGCGGGTGAAGATGAGGTCCAGTGTGTGTCCGTTTGTGTGAGTGGCTCCAGAGGTCCACTGGAGAGGCCAAAGGAAGAGGAGAGTGACAGGATTTGTTAGTAGTGGAGTGGGGTGTATTGATTGGAATGTTAAAATCTCCCTGATAATGTTGGGGATGTCGGTGGAAAAAAGTGGAGGAGCCAGGGAAACAAAGTGGTCAAGGAAGGTGGTGGCAGGGCCCGGGGGTCGGTAGACAACAGCCATTGGAGGTTGGAGGGGGAGTAGATGCGGACAGAATGCACCTCGAAGGAGGGGAGGGTGAGGGAAGGTACTGGTGGAATGGAGAGAAAGGAACAGGTATCTGACATAAGAAGGCCGACACCTCCACCATGTTTACTGCCAGGGCGGGGGGGGATGGGTAAACTGGAGCCCACCATAGGAGGTGCAGCAGGGAAGTTGTGTCAGAGGGTGTCAGCCAAGTTTCTGTTAATCCAAGGAAGGTTAGATTGCGTGAGATAAAGAGGTCGTGGATAAAGGGAAGCTTGTTGGGACACAGAACGTGCATTCCAGAGGGCTCCAGACATGGGGATAGGTTTCTGGAGGGGTGAGGGGGATGGTTTTTTAGTTTTATGTGGTTGATAAAGTGGGGTGCTGCTTGGTCTGTAAGAGATGCCTGAAGCCACAGTGGGGATGTGCTGAGGGGCCCGGGGTTGGGGGGATATGTCCCCGGCAGTGAGGAGAAGCAGGTAGAGAGTGGGAGGTGTGTGTGGGATAGAGAAAAAGGTGGTTGTGTGGGTTTTTTGAGAAAGGTTCTTAATGTTGTGGAAGAGGTGAAGAGTAAGAAGGTCAGGTGTGAGGGTAAGACAGAAGGGGAGATATGGAATCCGTTGGCCCCGCGCGGGTGTCTGGGGGGAGACAAGTGTTTTTATGATTAGGCAGGAGTGATGATTGTGGCAGAGAGGTGCAATTGGGTGCTGTGTGAGTGAGGAGTTGGGAAGGGTCTTGGTTACCTTTGGTTCACTTCTGGTTTCAATGCTGGTATTAATGCTGCATACACTTAAGGAGATAGCACTTAAAGGATGTTGGGACAGGGCTGACTAAAGTCATGACTGACTTGGGTGCATGCTTAAATTTAAAAAGCATGCTACTCTTACCAGGTGTGAAATTGGGAGTGGGGGGTGGGGAGGGAGGATATTGGTGAGCAGGAGGAAAGATTGAAAAGTGATAGTGGGTAGACAATTAGGCTTTTTGTCACAGCGGGAGATGCAGCCAAACTACAAAGATTATCAAAAATGCGTACCATTCAATAGAGACAGATAGCAGGAGATTTACACAGGGCAGTTGGAGAGGATGTTGAGACTTGTAGGTCCACAGTCTATGGAGAGATGGGCGCAATGCAATCTCGGCGCTCAGCGCCGTGCGGCATGGAGAATGAATAAAAAAATCATTTTTATTAAGTGTAAAACATCAGATAAAGCGCTGAAACCTTCTCTAAAAATAAATCGTACATCCTAACAACGCGTTTGTCCCCCGAGACCGGCGCTAATAAGGAATTGCAATATAGAGAATTGCCGGAAATAAAAGTAATTCAAATTGTTTAAGCTCTTCTGATTGGTCGGCATAAACCAGCCAAATCAGAACAGGAGTGACAGTGGCCCCTTCTAAAACCTATGGAGGATTATTGACCAATCAGAAAAAGGAGCTACAGGGGCCCATTCTAACCTACGGAGAAACTTTGACCAATCATATTCAAAGGCGGGACAGTTCAAAATACAGTAAAAAGGCAGAAAAGAGCTGATTGGTTGAGCTAGCGGGGCTCTCAGCTTAGCCAATCAGAGCGCGAGCTACTTTCTCATAGTTCTATGGAAAAGAAAATGCAGAGCGAGCTCTGTTTGTGATTGGTAATTTAAAAGAGGCGCAGTTTTTTTGGGCCAATGGGGAGCGAGCGACGCTCTTTTGGGGTTTTTTTTAATGCAATTTGGAATAAAACTTACATGGCCGAAACAAATATAAAACTACAAAAG